>BMAO01016841.1:0-249226 GCA_019973975.1 Trichonephila clavata | reverse complement strand
GAAGGTTAGATATTTGAGCATTTTTTTTACGGTAAAAAGTCACAGTAAAATTTTTCTAAAGATGAAACAGCACTTCATAGCTTTTTCAACATTTATTACGATGAGAGGACACGTAGATACTAAATTAGTTACAAGAAAAAACACATCATCAAGTACATTTTTTAATAGCTTTTTCAGTATGAAACTTTTAGAAATAAAACCCCGCAATACACGTTAAAACGGAAGATGGAAAAGAGCTTGGATCGCACTGAGGGGTTATGAAATGTTGCAATGTACATTATCAGAAATCATCACTTTTGGTTATTTATATTGTAGGAAAATATTGATTTTGAGTTTAAAATCATCCAACCAAAACAAAGTATTTTTTATTTTTTTTAAAAATTGAAACCTTTTATTGCAATACTAAATTCTGAAATTTTTATTTTTTAATTATATTGTCTAATCTCCATACCATAGAACATCTCTTCCTCATACGAAGGTTCCGATTGATAATATTTTTTATCCATATAACTACGCTCCCCCCCTTCCCCTTTATACTGAAGACAGTTTAATTTATTTAGAAAACTGTATACCAAAAGTAACCAAGACATTTTGATTTGAGCACCTAAGAAGACGCGCATAATAAGGTCAGTTGGACTGGAAAATGCTTGGATCTTGCATTTTGCTTTGTACGTGGTTTTAAAAGAGTAGGTTTTTTTTATTGTAAATGTGTAGGTTAGTACACATATTCTGTATTTATTATTTAGTTATAAAATAAATACTGTAGGCCTTTTTTTTTTAGCTCGCCACACTTATGCCACTGAGTCGACTGTAACACCTTGAAAAAATTAGAAGTAGTCCGCACGCTGGAAAAGTCTGTCCAACCCTGCTGTATACAGTTAATTTCAATTTTAAAAAAAAAGCATACTTGGAACATACAATATAAAAAATGGATTATAATTTCGGGAATCTGACATAATATAAATAGCATAAAAAATAGATGCCCCCTAAATAGATGTGTATATAAAGTATACACATTTTTAAAAAATATAAAAAAAAAAGTATCAAATCCTGAGAAAAGATCTAAATAAGTGAAGTCATCAGCATCCATGCATTAAAAAACATATCATTTCTCAACCGGATAAAATGACGTGAAATCAAATCAAGCGTGCTGTAAGTCCTTAGCAGTTTGTGGAAATTTCTCAACGAAAGAGGCGCTGTAAATGACAGAAATTCTGCGTCATATAATTTTACGAAGAAATCACCGAAAAAAAGGTTATTTCCAAACATTCTTACAAAACCTGTGAAGTTGTTTCGGAAGTTTAGTACGGGAAACACTTCATACTAAAAAATACCTATATTAAAAACTAATGACTTTTATATATCATTCCAAAAAAAAAAGTTAATTTTTAAATCTATTTTTCTACTGTTCAGTCCTTTGTAGTAGCTAAGTGGTCATGGTCACGAACTCGTGGCCGGCGTTGTCGAGACTTGGGCTCGGTTCATAGTGTCGCTGTAGACCCGCTGTGTAGAGGGGCAGATGCACGATACATCTACTACGAGGCTTTAAGTTTTCCCGTGGAGTAGTGTAGAAGTTAGAAGAGGGTTACCAGTTCAGTGTCGCCCCGTGTCTCGACCATGGTTCAAATTTACGAGTCGCCAATAATAGAAATTCAAAGATGATAAAGTTATTCGATGCTTCATTCGAAAATGTGCCCTTTTGTGTGAGTAAGAGAGAGAGTTCGATAACGCACTTTTAAGCAACACGGGGACAATTGGCAACGACCTCGTAATTTTGAACCTTAGTCAAGTGACAAGCGCACCCCTCTCCAAACTACCACACCAAGCCAACAGGAGAACTTTGAGCACGACATATTTAACGGCATCGGCCCCCTCTGCACGGCGGGTTTTCAGTGACACTAGGACTCACACTGATATGTCAGCCACAAGTTCGTGACCCTACCTGACTATTGTGTGTGAAGACATCTTGATGAAGAAACTAACAGTGGTCACTTTTAAATTTTAATCCAATGATAATAACAAATAAATTACATAGATTCAAAAATGCAGAATTTAATTTAAAAAAAAAACTGGTTCATATATATATATATATATATATATATAATGATTCCCACACAGTAATTTAATCTTTAATAGCTTTTGATTTATGTATGGTTTATTCCTTCAGGACCTACGCTTAATTAATAACCTAGCTACCCGCCAAATGAGAGTATCTTAAGCTACATCTATCCACCCACTAAGATCATATGATTTAAGCTGCCTATATAGACCGAGGTTTCTGAAAATCAGTCCTTTCCTGTTATTTATCTGCCTTCAACAAGTAACCGGCTACAGCTCATTGTGTATTCGTTTTCTTTGTTCTGTGTGTATTGTGCCGTCCATTCCATGCTTTATGTTTAATATGCTTATGTGATTCAAGATGTGGAATAAAACGGATTTAAATAATCCCAGGATTGCCTCGTCAATCCCATCCAAATAAAACATCAACCATCATAAATAATGATCTAAATAAAGAATCCTTCACACTATAACAAATCGTGATTCTCAAATTATTATATATATATATAAAAATGTACGAATGTATTCCAAAATTATTATACATAATTTTTATCAATCGTTTTTTAAAATCCTTTTTCGATAATACGAACAAATACACACAGATTCTACACATTTTTTTTGAACAATTATCACAATAAGAGACCAAAAAAAATTACGTAAATTGTTAGAAGAGTAATTTTAAAAAAAAGAAAACAGATGAATCAGATTGTTTGTAAATACACATTCGCTAACACATATACGATCCCTAACACTAGTCACGATTATTTGCTGACACAATTATCTAATGGCGCTTCTCTACACTGAGACAAATTCGCCAACAGAAGGTGGCAATTTAGATGTGGCTCTACACCACAATTTTTGCTTCCAGGAGAGGGGGGCCGTTTGCAAGTAAGTCCCTTAAAGGGGCCTCTTGGGTTCTCACGACCCACAAAGGTCATCAACGGTGTATTCTCTCACCTCCCCTTCTATATAGGATAAATTTTCGATCCCCTTTGAAGAAAAAGTTACACGTCTCAAGGGGGGGGGGGATAAAGAGGGATTTGTGAGAGAACTTTTATGAAAAAGGGAAGACGCTATGGAAAAATATCTACACTGAAACTGAGTTGGATGTATCTTTAACAAGTGTCGCTATCTTACGTTCCTTCTTTGTCTTCTTTTTTCTTTGAAAAAAATTTCCTCCAGTTTTTGATAAATTTTATTTCTAATCTCTATTTCTCAGAATCAACGCGATACTTCCATCTAAACAATACGATTCTTTTTCTGAAGAAAAAAGGATATATATTTTTTTCACCTTGTTGTTGTGTGTTGACGTAAGTTTTCTTCCAAGAAAATAGAAGGATTAACACCTGAGTTTTTCTTCGAAAAGCACTAATCCGCTTCATTGGAAAAAGTGTCACACGGCAAGAAGACTTAAAAGAGCAAATATAGTAGAAAAATATCACATCAAATCCTTTTGCTACAGCAACTGGGGAAAAGGGGATAAAAAGAATGAAAGAAAGTAGCTGCCACAACTTTTCAGTTCTTTTAGTAAGCACGGAATCAACTTCTCGATTCTTGAATATTTTAGACAAATAAACAAATGCTCTAAATTATTTTTAACATAAATAAAACAAAACTGTGCTCTGAAATTTATTATATTATCCATCTTTTATATAAACGATGTATTACTGATCAATAAGTAAAACATCTTTCAAAAATACGTATCTCGGTTTCTCCATATCAATATATTTTTTTTTAAAGAAATATGTTCTTAATTTTTATCAGATGATTTTCGTGCAGAAAAACTCTTGGTACAGGATTCCAGTAGCGCGGTCCATTGCCAAAAGCCTTCGAGTTACTTCGAAATATAAATAACCAATCTATCAACCCAAATAAAACTTTATTAAAAAAAAACTTCAAATAATTGTTTTCTTCTCTCTTGTGTGAGTAAAGTTATATATATATATATATATATATATATTCCTTTATGGAAAAAAATACGTTATTAAATGTACTATTATGTTATACATTATTAACTTTATAAATCCTCACAATTATTATTAAATTCTCAATTATATTTTATATTCGCTTTTTGAAAGAAAATTTGCTGCCATATGTGGGTCTAGAATATAAAATATAAACTTTAAAAGAGAAGTTATTTTAATTCATGTGTATTATCGTTACACTCTGAAGCTACACAAAGAATATTTGCAACGTGCACTTCGTAATTTTGAATTTCTATCAAATGATAAGGACGAGATCTTGGCACCCCACACTCCAAACTTCCTTACCACGCCAATGTGAGTACTTTGAGCCTCGACAGATGTACGGTGTTTTATCAGCCTCGACTACTGCAGCCACAACTTAAGAAGGGGGCAAACTGAGGAATAACATTCTTGGTTGCGTTATATTTATATATATATAAGTACCAGTCTAGAACAGCGATACTCAACATGCGACCCGCCCATGACCCATAAAAATTCAATTATTTAAGAAGAATTAATGAAAAATTTAGCGGGAAATCCTCTCAATCAAAAAATCAAATCGAACAATTTTGCCGCAAGATTTTTTTTCTTTTTTCCATTTGAACTGAAACGGTTAGTAGTAACAAATAACAGTGAAATAGGGAATGAACTGGAGTAGTGACATTTTATGAGTGAAACTGGTTTTTAATTAGAAACAAATAATGCTGATTTCAGTCAAAACTCCTCTTTGCTGCCATTCTGCATTTGATTAATGAGTGTTTGGAATAAAAATAAGAAAGGATTTGTCAAAAGAAAAAAAAATCAAATTATCAAACGGCGTGGCAATTGTGTTTGTATGGTCATGAATGAAAGGGAAACCGAAACTACCCCATAACTCAGTAAAACGTAGAAATTTTTTATGTGTGTTTGATAATTAATATAGTATTAAAATTCAAAAATGAGTTTTTGTTTTGATTAATTTTTCACATTTTAAGTGCCCAATATTACTTTGGTCTGATGGAATTTTTTCCATTAATCCTCATGTTGCGGTCCGCATTAAATATCTGCCATATGTATGCGGCCCGGCGGGAAAAAAAATTGAGCACCCCTGGTCTAAACATGAAAATATAAAGATAACTTTAAAGGGGAAGGGATGAGGAATACATATTTTCCAAGTTTTTTTTAAAAAAAATCAAATGAAGCATTCGTATGAGAAAACGTACACAAACGTTCAGCTCAATTTATAAAAGAAGTCTATGATCGCTACTGCCAATCATGAAGTAAAACCCTCACAAGATAAATCAACATTAACCATATACTTTATCTGAATGCAACATATATAATAATAAGGTAAAAAAAAAAAGTATTATCAAAGAAATTATAAACGGACTTTCAAAATGGCTTCGTTTTTCGACTCCTCTTTGTGGATATGAAAATAAATACCAGGATTAAATAAACAGATTTTCAACCAAATGAAAATTTATCTTACTTTCGCAATAAATGCTGCATTATACGTAATAACAATGATGAATTTTACAGGTACGAATAAATCCTATTCGTAAAGCCCAAGCCCCATCGCCCTTCAAAATTTTTTCCTTTTTTTTTTTTATCAAAAGAGTAAAAAGTATATATCTTCCATATATAAGAATGTACCCTTTTCACAAAACCTTTCCTTTCGCATACTAACTCTAAAACTGACTCCACATAGCAGAAAAGGGAGGAACAAAATGCCTTAGCATCACAGGCGCATCCTAAAAAAAAGGAATCCATTTGGGGAAAAAAACAGGAGAAATATCATCACTCTGCGCTTTCTCCCTATCTCAAACACAGATACCTTATACTCTCAGCGCAAGTATATTCCTTTCAAATGGAGAGCGGAGATAAGATTTTTCACATGCATATTTTTCCATATTTACCGGAGCAAAAGCCGGTGTTATATATCGATTGGGACAGAGACAGTTCGGTTGGTATGAAATCTGTGATATCATTGGAGAGAGTCAGAAAAAATATTGAGTTCACGTTTTGGTTAGAGGAAACACCTCCCCCGCAGGGAAGAACGGACGTGATAAAAATGTCAAAAAGTTGCGGCTTTCACCGTGATGGATTTTAAAGGTCGAAGGTAGACAGGGGAGGACAATTGGTAATAATTATTCCCTACTGACTTACTGGCATGGAATTAAGATATTAAGACTTTGTATACTGTACGGGGAAAAGAGTGGGCGAATTTCTTAAAGGATGTTATAGTGGTATGCTTCCTTGAAAAAAAAATTTTTTTTGACAGGTTTTGTAATTTTAGGTGTGCATTTTTATATGTTACTAAATTTAAATTATAAATAGCTTCTATTCTATAACAGGTACACTTTTTTCTATTATGGCATGTAAGAAAGAACTGTCGATATAAATATGCTTTAAAAATATCTTAACACATGCATTTATGTATATAGCATCTTAGTTTAGATATGAAGGTTTTAAAGGTCAAAACTGTGCCCAGAGATATTAAATGACATATATTTTGTATTTTGTATTTTTTTTTTAAAGAGAGATGATGATGATTTCATTTTAAAAAAAGCATAAAAATGATTTTTTTTTTTTTTTTTTTTTTTTTTTTTTTTTTTACATTTAGCGTCAGCTGAATTACGAAATACATATAAAATTGTTTTAAAAATATTTTTACAAAATAAAATTATTTCGATGCAATTTTTTTGGCAAAAAATGAATAAAGAATTATATGTTTTAAAACTTTTTCCTTGTGTGACAAATGCTTCTGTAATAAAAAAATTTTTGAAATATATTGCAAGGACTTTTCTACAGAACCTAAACTACGATTTTTGTAAGGTTCGCATTGTTTTAAGACTTAAGATCAATTTTTTGCAATAATACCCGGTATTTTTTGTTAAAATTTCTCAACTCTGATAATTTAAAATATGTATAAACCCACTTCTAAATTATATATTTCAAAAATTCTAGCTCAGGTTTTGTACAAGTCTTAGCTATACATAGGCAAAACATTATTATAGACGCATTTATCATAAAGGGGGAATGTTATGAAAATATGTCCTTTTTGCTTCCTTTTTTTTTTTTTTTTTTTTTTTTTTGCCAAAAAATTTGGATTTAAATTATTTTTTCTTGCATTAATATTCTTAAAACTATTTTACATGCATGTTCTAATTCATCTGACACTAAACATAACAAATATATATATTCATTTATTATCAATTAAAAAATGAAGATTGTTCAGTCAAATTTCAAATTATATTTTTAAATTGCTGATACAAAATTTTCATTTGGAACTTGCAGAATATAATTTTATTTTAAGGGTATAAGTTTTTAAGAATATTATGACAAGAAAAAATTATTTAAATGTAATTTTTTTAGCAAAAAGAAAGAATAACATGATTTTTCAAAACAAACTCCATTTACGAAAAATAGTTCTATAACACTTATATTTTGCCTATATATACTAGGACTTCTGTTTCAGTGCCTGAACCAGGAATTTTGAAATATATAATCTAGAAATGGATTTATTCTTATTTTAATATATCAAAGTAGATTAATAAGTAAAAAAACAAAGTAAAAAAAACACCTGTTTTTATTTCTCAATTGATAGTAACTCTGAAAATAACGTGATTTTTTCAAAAATCCTAGTTCAGGCTCTGTAGAGATTTTAGCACAAATAGGCAAAATATTCTTTTCATAGAAGTATATACTTCTAATCTATAGAAGTATTTTCCATAAAAGGAGAATATTTTAAAATGTCTTTTTTGTTCATTTCTAGCCAAAAAGTTGCATTTAAATAAATTTTTTGTAATAATATTCTAAAAAACAGTTTTATTTGACACTATATATAAAAACGATATATATATATTCCGAACGTAATCAGGTACTTCAATGCAGAATTAAATAAATATAATGTAATAATTTGTTCAAATCAACCTAATCAATGTTTACAAACATTCAAGGCAAAAAAACAAAAACATCAAATTTATCGTCTGCAAGAACTAATTTAGCAAAGAGATCCCGCTGCCTCAACCTCCTTCTCTTTGACCCTGTCGAATTAGTGAGGAGTAACTATCGTGCACAACCCCCCGCGGCGACTGCGTGGGAGGGATGTTTATCAGATGGTTGGTACCCTTGATGACGAAGAGGGGGGGAAAAGGGAAGATACTGGAACAAGATACTCGTTGGTTGCGGCGAAAGTGTGACGTCATGCACGGACGTGGAAAGAAGGTTACAACTCTATCGATTCAGAGTAAGAATTTACGCTATAGTAAATCGATGTAAGGGTTGTGTTTTGTTGGATTAGATTGCTGCATGAGAGATTAGTTTCGTTTTTCGTAAATGATTCCCGTAAATGGGTTGTGGTGATTACGGGTTGAGTGGGTGGTTGAAAAGTTATTACTTTCTCTTTCCCTTTAAGTTGAAAATTAGTACTTTTTTTTCCTGAAGGATAAAAATTTGGATTCCGAGTCATTTTTCTTTTTTTGTTACTTGTCAGTTGTGGAGCGTAGCTATTGGAGCATTATTTTATAAAATTCATTAAAATGCAGATTTGCACATAAAAAAAAGACCTTAAAAAAACTGGCTGTAATTAAATATGTATGTTTAAGCTTCCGTAAAAGGTCTGTTTATGCGTTTTTAATATTATGCGCATGAACACCCTTGTACTCATGAATGTATAGTTTATTTCTTGTTATTAATGAAGGTTAATATGACGCACACAAGGGGGGGTTCTCGGGTCCAGACCCCCTCCCCAAAGCTCTTGATTTTTTTTCGACTTGATTATAATCCTATATATGTTGTACGTAAAATTTATTTTGTATTTGTTTTTATGATTAATTTTATTAATTAATGCTGATTATTCATTAATAAAGAATTTTTTAGTGTTTTTTTGTTCCCGAAAATGGACAAAATCAAAAGAATATGTTGGGCGGCGTATTGGAGCATGGCACGAGAATAATGGGCATTCCACCTAGCCCCCCCCCCTTGAAAAATTCCTGTGTACGCCACTGATGAAGGTCATGCATCTATAAAATAGTACCAGGAAACAATATTATTTTAAAGAAATACTTGTTGTATAGTTTTATATGAAGAAGTATACATTTTTTTAAATATAAATTTTACATTATTCCAACATTTTATTCAACTTTAAAGATTTCTACGTATTTACAAAACAATTTAAAAGCTATCGTTCTGAATAGAAAATATATTAACTTTAACCATGTTTCATCCCGAACAAAATCGAAAGCGGGACTGACAAAGAGTGCACAGAGTACATCTGTTTGATTGATCCCACTTCAAAACAACACAAGGTCTACAGGCTACGGACCTCGGTCATTTTCAGTCACAATCAAGTGGTGAAGACGATACGGGAGTTGGCACCTCAATCTCCAAACATCCACACCACGCCACTAAAGTTCATATATTTGAACGTTAAAAGCTTTGACAGCTTCTTAAATCAAAAATTTATTTCTCAATTTTTTCGGAGATGGCTTAAGTCGGTCAAACGTAAGTGGTATTTTGTTAATGTTTATTTTTGAAATGTAAAAGAAAACCACTTTTTTGCCAGATGTAATTCTGTTGCATTGTTTGTTAGATGATTTCAATTTTGAAGCTTTCTGTCAGATCTGCTGATATCAATAATACAGACAATACAGACAAATAATGAATGACCAGTTAAGTACAGTTTTTATCTTATTTCTTCATAAATAAAATTCACGTGTTTTATATAACAAAAAGTTTTAAATTTATTAAATATAATTTCTTGCACTCGCTTTATATTTTCTGATTAAATGCAAATTCAGTGCATTTTCAGCATGTAAAATTATTATTTTACATATTGAGCATAATGTTTGTTCCAACATTTTCTTCGACAAAAATAAATAGGTAATTCCCACTATTTTTTCCCTACAGTTTTTGTGATAATTGGATATAAGAAAAAAAGAGAGAGAGAAACATTCCGAATGATAGCACTTGATACGTTTTTAAAATTCTAATTTCTAATCGGAAAAATTTTAAACAAATAAATAAAATTAATGAAAAATTGACAAATAATGGGAACAGTTTAAAGAAGGGGGGAGGGGATACAGAACTTGCCGTGGTAACTTCTACTTTTGATCTTTCGGCATTCTTGAGCTATTTTTAAGTTTTTATGAATTTTAACAAACGATTTCAATTTTAATGTAAAAGAAAAAGAACGAAAAAACATTTTTTAAAAAAGCAATGGTACTTCGTTTCAACATCGATCTTATTTTGTTGCTTACTTTTTTTTTTTCAAATTTCGAATAAAAATAAACTTATTAATAACACTTAACCAAAGCCGAAAAAAAATATTCCATAATTCCACAAAAATAAATCCGAAAGCAAACGCGAATATTAATAAATCCTTTCTTCATTACCTTTCAAATGTAAAAAAAAAAAAAAAGTGTAATTATGATAAATAAATGGGAAAAAACACGCTTTTTAAAATTAGCTTCTAAAAATAAACAAATACATCCAAATCCGGAAAAAGAACAATACAAATAAACAACCTACCATTTAAACACATATCCTCCAAACAGCCATCTCTTATCCACTATGCGAGCACACACTTATAAAACCGCGTCACGCTATAATTCCCCGGCAAGAGAACACGCGAGCGAAATAAACACAGAGACGATCACACTTCACAAACGCCGATGAACTTCCGCGGACCCCGAAAACACCTGTCATTATCCGCACACCGTTATCCACACAGCGGAACACATCCGTCCCATCAACCGCCGATGCCTCAACTGGAAGAACCGCCTTTCGCACCG
Source organism: Trichonephila clavata (assembly GCA_019973975.1). Classification (NCBI taxonomy): domain Eukaryota; kingdom Metazoa; phylum Arthropoda; class Arachnida; order Araneae; family Nephilidae; genus Trichonephila; species Trichonephila clavata. Next base: position 238,431 of record BMAO01016841.1, on the reverse strand, counting down.
AAAACATCTCACCGTCGCCAAGAGCGATGCCACTTGCCAACGGTGCAACCCGGAGCGGAAAGTAGGGTTGCCGTAAGCATACTACTACGCTGGGAATGTCGGCGGATAAAAAAGAAAATTTTTGATTCGTGGTGTTGTGGTGAGTGTGTGTATGTGTGAGGGGTGACGTTTTTGTTTCTTTTTGTGTTTGTTTTTTCATTAGTTGTGTTTTGTTTGTTGGGGTGAGGGGAGAGGAAGAAAGGATGTTTCAGAGGATGGAAGGGCAGAGGAAACATTAGGGCACCAGAGCGAAGATTCTTTTTTTTTTTCACGGCAGACTAGGTTTTGGATGGGATTTTGTTTGGGATGGAATGAATTGTTGGTGTTTTCTTTCTGTGATGATTTTGAGCAGTTGAGAAAAATATAAACGTAATGAAAGTGTTTGGAACAAAAAAATTGTTTGTTTGTACTATTATTTTTAAATGAAGGATAAAGTTGCTTTTTTATACATTTCAACAACGACTATTTGTTTAAAAGCACTATAAAATTATCTTTGAAAAAAAGAGTTAAAAACATTACTTCTCTCTCTTTAAAAATATTTATTGCTTAATCTGGATTCAAACCAATAAGACATTTTATTTTCTTTTACTTTAAAGATATGATTTTTTTTTATAACATAAAACATTTATATTTTATTTTATGCATGTTAAATCCATCGAAACCCATTAAGTCTTCACCAGGCACGGTGCGGAAATTTGGAAAGTAGGGTACCTCAGGTGTCGTCCTCGTCACTTGACAGCGGTTCACAAGTAAGAGATGCGTTCCAATTGCCCCACGTAATTTCAAAGTGAGACGTAAAAACACAATAAATTAATCAATCCATCCATCGAACAAAGTCATAAGATAACAGTTACTCTTATCGTAAAACTAAGAATCTAACGCTCAATGAAATGTTTAAATGTTATTGAAAATTATTAGTTGTGTTAAAAATATAAAATTAAATGTGTTTTTTAAATCTTTAAAACAGAAATTATAAATCTTTTTTTTTTCTTTCATCTTCTCACATAAGCATAATAGAAGTTTTTCTAAGAAACTCTAAAAGAAAATTTCATTTTTATTTTTGCAGACATTGTGAAAAACAAATGTGTTTATGTAATTTTTTAGTTTTTTCTTCTTCTAAAAACTCTCTCTACTCCAACTACTACAGGTGTGTAAAAATTTTTAGCGTTTTAAAATAATGCATCTGCGTACACGTGACAAAAATACTTCACGAAATTCTTATACTGAAAGATAAAATGTAAAAACTTTTTTATAACTATGAATTTTACAGAATTTATACAGATTTATATAAGGATTTACAACATAATTCATTAATCTCACAGTATTCTCTCGCGAAACTAATCAGAGAGATTTTAAAAACCTAATTTTTTTTATTGTAATACTTCTACTTCATACCGAATAAGTAACTGTAAGATAATGCTTCCAGAATAATCCGAAAAACCCTTTAAAATACGTGACCCTTTTCTTGAAACTTTTATTTATTTATGTATTTAAACAGCCACACTTTTTCAATTGAAATCTTTTTATATTTATTTTATCTTTAAATTAGATAAAAAAATAACACTGCAGTTTAACATAAACGTATATCAAACGCACTCTTGTATATTTTGTCAAAAATTGAACGAAAAGTAAAACAGTTCCGTTTTCTACTTGACATGGATTTTAATAATTTAAAAACAGCGTAAATAAAACATAAAATCTTATCAATATGCAATATAAACACAACCATAAACCCGTTATCTTTATATAGTGCTAACATATAAAGTTAAGCAAATTTCCCCATTCCCCTTAAATTATCTGTCACTTTTATTCTCTCTTAGGCTCAAATATTAAATATATAATTCACAAACTAACCATTTCCGTCAATAAGAACTAAGAAAAGACACACTACAATACGATAAGTCTAACACATTTAATAGTAAAGGTGCCTATTTTCAAATTAGCATATCAAACTACTTTTTTTAAGCATCTTTACTTTTTACAACGTGACCGTAAGTAAAGTGCTTTAAATTCTCAATCCGTCTTATTTCAATCCACACCAAAGGCGCAAAAACACACAAAGCACTTTTCACAATCAGGCCAACTCAACCGAATAACTAATTCAAGATTCCTCGATAAAAACCCGCCAACCCTTCCAATTGGATATGTGTCCCGACATGCCACTTAAGTCTACTTAAATATTTAAATACACCCATATATATGCACGCATGCATGTAAGAACAGGTTGATGTGACAAGAACCAGGCCAGGTAATAAAATCGCCAACTATCGCGTCTGTCACTAGGCGCAAGCAGAACCATCCTTTTTATCCGCAGAATAAGAAGCTCCCGAATACGAAATGAGGGCAATTTGTCAAGAACACTGAAACGTGTTGAGCATACAGTTGACACCCTGCGCCAAGGTTGACATCGAGAGGAACATCCTTGCCAGCTACCTTGACCTTGCTTTAACGGCTGAATTGCATCAGGATAAGGTTGCAACTGCCTTTCACAGGAATTCAAGGCTCCCCCTTCCATTCTTTTTCTTTTAAAAACTCTTCACGGGATAATGATAACCTTCATCAGTTCCATCCGATCATAGCGGATGAGGAGATTGTGTTACCCGTCCTCGGTTGGGTTTCGAAATGGAAGTTTTCTTCTGTAAAAAAAGGGGCTGGCGATTAAGAAATTCTCGGTTTCGAATATTGAATGCGAGTTTTAAATTTAAAAAAAAAGCAGTGGGCTCCAGTAGATATGGAAATTTTATGAATTGATTTGCATTGAAATTGTTTGCATCACATATCGTGATTTTATTTATTTGTAATATTCCAATGCTTTTTTTTCATGCAGCTCCTGCTTCCTCAAGTGAATGCGTGAATGAATGTTAACGTCCCACTATTTAGCTACACGAGGGCTTTTGGCGACGGACCTCGTAATTTGAACCATGGTCGAGGACAACATCTGACCTGGCACCCTCTTCTCCTAACTACCACACCACAACAACGGGAGGACGTTTGAGCTCCCGACAGATTTAACATCCTCTACACGGCGGGTCTTCAGTGGAACTGAGCTCGAGCTCATGACATGCCAGCCATGAACCCCTTACCTTGACCACTAGGATATCGCAGCCACCCTGCTTCCTCAAAGGAATTTAAGGGGAAATAATTATAAAACCAAATTCACCTAAAACGAGTATAATGTATTTATTACGAAGGACTGGCCGTGGGTAGCCTAGTGGTTAGAACATCGGACTCCAGACCGGAAGGCCTGGGTTCGATGCCTGATGCCACCAAATACCCTCCGAGTGCACACGGCGCACGTCCTCGTTAAATCAGTGAGTCCGAAAGTCTTGTGGGCGATCGCAGCAGAAACCACGGGTGCAGGGAGCTGGAGAATATTTCCCTCCCCTCCAGTTCCATGCCTGAATTGTGGAGGTGGAGATAGATGGTGTCGCCATCTATCGTGTAGAAGTTCAACCTGTCTCAGACTCTGGCAACTTTCATTCCTTCCCTTCGGGAAGGACACGACAACAACATTAGGAAGGATTTAAACAAAGAATTTGTAGGGGTTGTCCTAAGGCAGTGCTTGCTTCCCAACCTTTTTTATCGCCCCCCGGGATCGGTCACAGTTATATACTTTTACTGCGGCCCACTGGGGGGGGCATTATAAAATTGTCTAAGTTTGTATTTAAATATGTTTGTATGTTTTATTTAAATCGCATTTGTTTATATTTGCTTGTATTTAAAAATGCCTTCAAAATAAAATACACCAAAAAATTAATTTAAAGTGATTTAACATGGATTGTAAAGTGATTTCTGTGGAAAGTCGCACAAATCCGAGAGAAATACACCATAGTAAATAAAATAGAAATAATATAATGTTCCTTGGGCGGCGCGCTAGCATTTGATTCACGGATCGGTACCGGTCAGCGGCCTGGGGTTTGGTGTCCACTCTCTTTAAACTAAGAGACCGCGGTAGCTTATTGGCTATGTTCAAGAGTTCATGGCCGGGGTGTCACGAATTCGAGTCCTAGTGCCACTTGAGACCCGCCACGTAGAGGGGCTTAAGTACGTTAAATCTGTCATTGCTCAAAGTCCTCTCGTAGTCGTCGTGGTTTGGTAGTTTGGAGAGGGTGGTGCCAGCTCAGATGTCGTCCTCATCACTTGACCGTTGCTCAAAAATATGAGGTCCGTCGTCAAAAACCCTCGTGGTGCTTTGTAGTACAGCGTTAACGTAGACATTAAAAACATAGATCAAAGCACAAAGATGTAATCTTCATGGTAAAAATTAAAAATCTAATGGTCTATGGGAGGAGTTTGAATTTTTAAGCCCCACCCTTGTGCATGGTACTGGTAGAGAGTGGGCTATCTAGTGAATTTCTCTTTTAAAATTAACAAGGGGTAATACTTTCTTAGTTTCACTTTGTGTTTAACTGCAACTTCCATGCAATGGAAACAGATTACGCAGATCATTCGAAAATACAAAAGTGAGAGAGACATGGGAAAGGAGAACAAACATTTGTTAGTAAGTTCAGAAGTTAGGAGATATTTTCAGTTCGAAAATTAAATTCATCAATAGTTAGTACGTATTATGTTGACTAAACCTAGGCCCTTTTTGGCGTCGATGGTGAAGTCCATTTTGAAGTAGTCACGTTGAACGTCGGATCAAAGATCTCAACGTAATCACGGAAGCTTGAGTCATTTTGTAGGAATTATACAATTCTAAGCGCGCGCGCCTGCAAGTATTTCAGATAAGTTGATTTTTGATTATTTAAGTATTAGTTGGATATCTTCGTAACTATTGAATAAGGATAGTTAGTTTAATGAAATCATTGATTTCATCATTTGTGTTCGTAGTTATTTCCTGGTGTTTTGTATTATGGTGTATTATACAAAACACCAGGAATTATACTCCTATTCTAAGTTCGCACTCGAGTCAAAAAATTTTTGTGTAAGGAAACCTCGGAGTTAGATAGTCAGGCTTGGGGAGTGGGACCATTACGTATTTATAATTGTTAAGATAATTAAGAATATGCTGTAAAAAAAGAACTATAGTGAATTTATTTCTTTTCATTCGATGAATTGTCGTAATATCCGGTGTATATAGCGCACTTTTAACACAAAAAACAGGATCCAAATTTACGGGTGTGCGTGATACGCCGGGTATAAAAAAAGATAGCTTTAAAAATCAAAAACAAATCAACAAATATCGAAATACCGTTTGTTTAAAACAAATGACATTTCTTATAAACTTAAAAGGTTGTAGTTTTGGAGGGTAATTTTTGTTTCAAAAACTTGGTTTTTTCCCTCGAATAAATGACTTTAACCCCTCAGCGGTCATTTTTTTTAACCCAAAATCCTTCAAAAAAGCACATTTTTTAAATTGTTTATAACTAAATACCATACTGATTCCTGCTTTCCTCCCTAAAAAATGCCGGAAGGAAAGCACTTCAGTACCATATACAAAGCGCACCACTTTTTCAAAATACTAGCACTAAATAATATACCATGAGAATTAAAAAGAAGCGCAAATCAAAAGAAAGAAAATATCAGTGTACAAAAACAATTGCGGCCAACGTTGTACGAGCAAACCGCTTAAGGGGTTAAAACGTAAGATTTAACCCCTATTTAACACACGTACGTTTCAGGTTTCTTCATTAAAAAAGCGCATTATACGGCGAATATAACTCAAAATTTTAAAAGAATGTAGCTTGAAAGTATAGGTGCACCAAACATCAGATTTTACGGTATTTTAAAAATGTTTAAAAAATTCATCAAAATTCGTTGTAAATAATATCGTAAGACTTATCTAACATTATATACAAGATGGTAAATGTAATTAATATCCTAGTTATATGCAAGTATTTTGATGCTAAGTATTTGATCATTCGTAGTATATAGAAACTTCGTCAATAATAACTTTAGTTTCATTTTTGTATTTCTCTGGTTAGATAAAATTACTGTCAATTTTGAAGAATATAAGAGTTCTAGTAAAAATAAACGATACCCAACTATTGTTTAAATATTTATAGACATATAAAACTGAGTGAATGTGTGTTTATTAACGTCGCATCATAAAAAAAGAGGGGGATAGGTAGAACGATTTAATAGCAAAAAGCGGAAAGTAAATTTGTTAAATGATATCTTTCCGTATATAATTACAGTTGGACTTCTATTTTACGAATATCTCTATTTTGCGAACTTTCCCTTGGAACAAAGAACATTTTACGATTTTTTTTCGTAAAATAACTTTTAAATAGTGTACATTTTCTACTGAACGAACTTTTTCTCTAGTGATTCGTTTTTTTTCTCACCCTTAGCATAATGAATGGATAAAATTATTTGAAACAATTCGACACGGATTACAGTGAGGAGAAAATACGACTGAAGGAGGTTTAGGTGCATTACAAAGATACACAAGGTGCCTTATGATAGAAATCATTTTTTCAAACAAAGAGAAAAAAAAACTTAAGCAAAATTAACAGACTTCACCAATAATTAAATTTAAGGATGCATGAATTAACGTTGGTTGAAAAATTACCGATTATATATAAAAAAAATTATGTTTAAAATTACTTGTGCCTACAAGTAATTTTAAACTTAATATTTTTAAAATTAGAAAAAAATGTCATTAAAATTCCTTACTTATTTTTAACTTAAAATTATTTTTTTTTAAGTTGAAAATGCGGATCTTTCAGTATAAAGTTTTTTTCCCTTGTTTTCTTTACAGATTTGTTTTTGATGGATAAGATATATAAAATAAATAGCAATTCCTTTACAATAAAAGGTGTGATTAATTACTATTTTAATAATATATATAGTGTTTACGTATTTAAAAAAAAATTTATGTGGTTTAAAAAGTATAATGAAAGATACTCTATTTTTAACGAATTTTTCCACATAATGAACTTTTTCGGAATTTAGAGATTTCGCTAAATAAAAGTCCGACGGTATTTTATTCAAAAAGGAAGAAAGGGGAAAAAATCCGCAAGCGATGACATCTTTTATATTTCAATTAAAATTATTTTAATACTAAGCCGATATTGAAGCTGAAATTATATATTTTACCACGCAAACAACACCAGAACAGATTTTCTTTTTCACACAATTTTTACACCAAACTCAATTCTAAAAATTTGTGAAATTACGACTGATCTGATAAATTTAAGCTGTTTTTATGTAACTATTACTTAATTAAACTGAATGTCTTGCTTGAACTCACGTTTCATTCCTACTTCAGCATTTTACGAACCCATTTAGACGCAAGCGTATTTGTTGCAAATTCACGGAGTTCACGGTCAGGCCTTTAAAAAATGAAACTGAACATTCCTGTGTTTTAAAATAAGGCAAATCGCTTGCCCAAACACGGCCTCGGTGTGCTGAGGGGTTTGGCGAAGAGTCAAGAAAAGCTCCAGGAATCGTCTGGTCTAATTTTAGGGCGGACAGACGGAAAAGACCCGTAGACGCCAGTGGAGAGGGGGTTCTGCAGGGACCCAGCGTTCGACCGTGCTGCTTCTGTTTGGCCAATTGCGCGGAGGTCGGTGAATCGGCGGAGAACAGGTTGAAAAGATCGGCTTTTCACCTGACTAGTCTTCCTTTAGAAAGGGATCGTTAAACCGTGTAAAAGAGGAACAAATTGTGAAAGAACGCTTACGAGGGTTGATGGAAAAAGGGAATGATGACAAAAGACGCTCCTGACTGCTCAGTTCTAATGTCTCTTTCTCTCCTTTTGTATGATTTCTTCTTTTTTTATAACCTTGCTCTCCCCAATAATGTTTACTTCCAAGCTTTTTCCTTCTTTTTGATGTTCATACAAATAATTTTTAAAATAAAAGAGGGGGTAGGGTATAGGATTTTCAATATAAAACATGTCTTTCAAGAGAGGTATCTGGAAAAAATGTAAAATTTTTGTGTCCGCTTTTTCTTTATATAAAATTTTTTGCTGTTCAATAAAGTAACAGATGAAGTTCTGTCGCATTAAAACGAAAACTTAAATACGAGGTCTGTTTTTTAAGTAGATCCGTTTGTTTTTTAAAAAATAACAACAATATTTTGTTTCAAAAAAACCTTTATTTTAAGATTGTACATACTTTTGCCTATTTTTATACATAGTTGACGAATTTATTAATGCACTGGCAATATTTAAGAACTAACGTTTGAAAATCCTCTTCACAGAAGTCTGCCGCCTGGTCGGACAGCCAAGAGTTCACGGCCGCTTTCACTTCATAACGGCGTGGCATACTGTCAAAATGTTTTTTCCTCCACGATAACGCAAGGCCTCACACTTCTCGAGCGACTCGGGACGTAATCGAATCTTTTGACTGGTAGATTTTGGACCATGCAACATATAGCCCCGACCCTGCGCCTCTAACTAATTCCACCTTTTCCGGTACCTCAAACATAGTCTTGGTGGGATTGAAGAGGTTTTTCAAAACTTAGTTCTGAGGTATGACAAGTGCATTAATAAACTCGGCAACTATGTATAAAAATAGGCAAAAGTATGTACAATCCTAAAATAAAGGTTTTTAAAACAAAATATTGTAGTTATTTAAAAAAAAAAACGGACCTTACTTTAAAAAAGCCCTCGTAAAAAAAAAAAAAAAAAAAAAAAAAAAAAAAAAAAAAAAAATTTAAAAATTGGAATATTTGCTTATTAGAATATTACACTTTTCAGATAGATGTATAATTTTAATTAAAAAATAAACAGGGCTCCCCCCATTAAATTTATGTTCTACCTTGAAAAGTTTTCTTTTTAAAGAAAAGGGCCGTAGAGAGTGGTCAAGGTAATGGACTCGTGGTCAGCGTGCCATAAGTTCAAGCCTTGTACTGCTGAAGACCCGCCGTGCAGAGGAGACCGATGTACGTTAAATATGTCGAGGCTCAAACATTCTCTCGTTGGTGTGGGTGGAAGTTAGTAGAGGAGGTGCCAGCTCGGTGTCGTCCTCGTCACTTGACCATGGTTCAAAATTACGAGATCCGACACCAAAAACTCTCGAGTAGCTGAATAGTGCGACGTAGATATTCACTCACTCACCCTACATACTCTACTCTATTTGAATTCTCTACATACTCTACATTACTCTATTTGAATACCGTTTAAATATTCTTTTTTATATTTACATTTAAATTTTTAAGAAATAAAACCAAAATTCGGCAAAAAAATTTATCAATAATTGATAAAAAAATGTTTGAGATCTCCTTAATTTGCCTTTCCGGACTAGTTTTATACAAATGTAATTACCTTATATTTCAAAATTGTGGATTTCAACCACAAGCAAGGTAAAAAGAATATCAATTTCCATCAATAGCGATGCAAAAAACAACTAGCTCAGGAATTTCTGCCTTATATATTTGTAGAGATGCCCGATCATACTTTTCGATAATGTTTCAGCTGTTTAAGTGAGCACGACACTGTCTTTGATAATGAAGATAAGAGAGAAAACAGCTGATTTTACGTCATTTGTATCACAGCTGTCAAAACACAAAATTGAATAGAACCGTTGAACACACCGAAAAGAGCCGTTACGTCTACGAAAGGTTTTTATCGTCCGACAGATATAGGTAACGAAATGAGGATGAAATTCTCGACCACGTGTCTGTTCCAACATTAATATATAGAGAAGATTGGAAATAAATCTTTAATCTTAAGGATCCCGTTTATTGGGCATCTTAAACTCAAAAGCTTTGCGTAAGCCGGGTACTCTGCTCCTGGGGTTACAATTGTTGGCTTTTGCTGATGGCATTGATATTATTGCTTGAACACCCACCACACTAAGACAAGTTTTCCGATCTTTAGAGAAAGATACCCTCAAAATGGGACTGAGAATTACTGAATACATGCCTTGCACTAAACCATGCTTTAACAATCCCCATTTTAAAATTGAAAAGCAGAATTTTAAAGTTGTTGACAGTTTCACTTTTATTTAGGTTCTGAAATTAACAATAAGAACGATTGTATTACAGAAATCAAAAAAAGAGAATTACTATGGCTAATACATGGGGCAATTCAAGAGATTGGCACGTAGTGAAGAAGATCAAATTTAGAGCTCTGTCAGCCATGTAAAGAATCTGACGTCGTTAACTTCATCTAAGTACAACGAATTGAATGGGTAGGCCACGTTGTCGTAACGGACGAAGACCGCACCACTAAAAAAAAGTCTTCTATACCCAACAGTAGCGTACACAAAAATTTTTCAAAGGAAGAATCCATGGTCAAAAGTCCTCCAACTTGTATCATATCTCAAGAGAACACCAATTGATTCTTCTGATAGTGTCAACAAAAAACAGTACAAAATAAATTATTGAATTAATAATTAGCATTAATTAATAAAATAAATTCTTAATTACAAGTACTTAATTCAATTTTACGTTATATATATGTAGCATTATCATCAATCGAAAAAAACTGAAAGGCTTTGGGGGGGGGGGGTGTCCGAAACCTTCAGGACACTCCCTTTGTGTGTGCCACTGATACCCAACCAATTGGCACGCGGAGAAATGGCAGGCCAAATCTAAGATGGATTGATAGCCTAGAAAAAGATCTCCTAGTTTTGAGAACTAAAAATTGAAGAATACACTAGCGGAAAGAAGGCTGGCCTGGAAAAGGCTAATTGAGAAGACCAAGGCCCACCCTGGGCTGTCGAGCCACTGAGGAAAGACTTTACGTTAATCCTATCGGAATTTCTAATATTTTCTTTTTCAAACCTGGATTTGTGATTCAGTTTGAATGTAATAAAATGTATCCGAAAGGGCGAAAAAGTAATGAAGGTTTCTTTGGGATTATATCATTCTCCATGCAGAAGGGGACGATGCACGTTAAATCTGTCACGGATAGATGTCCCCCCGTTGGCGTGGTGTGGTAGTTAAGAGAGGGAGGTTCCAGCTCAGGTGCTGTCCTCCTCACTAGACCGAAGTTCAAAATTACGATGAAAATAGCTCTCGTGTTGCTTTCGAGAGCGAAGTTCGTAAAATCCTCACTCATTCTTTCTGTCAAATAAACACAATCGTTAGGTTTGAGCAGGCACGTTTTAAGGCATGGGCCAACTGGGCCTAGGCACAGATCCTCAGATTTGGTAAGGGGCCCCGACTCGGTCTCAGAATCCAAATGATTGAAATTGTCAAAAGTTATTCCCAAGTATATTCTCCGAACAAAATGGGAATTTTAAAGTATATGCCATCTGACAACGGTAAAGTTATTATGTCACGTCTGTATATCAATTTAAGCCTAGGCCTATCACAAAATCATTTAGTCGAAAGACAGTTAATCGAATCGGTTTGTGAGACTGTGAGTCACGCACGTTTATGTGTTACAGGTTACTGTCAAGAAATCTTAAAATGTCGCTGGGTTTGAGAAAGAATGTTAAAATTCCATAGAGCATTGATGTAAAGTTAAAGAATTAAATATAGGTAACAGCGAGAGATTTAAGGTTGTACTTAACCCAGTAAAAATGGCTGCGCTAGCCTAATGGTCAGGGTCACGAACTCGTGCCTGGCGTGTCATAAGTTCGAGCCCCAGTACCGCTAAAAATCCGCCGTGTAGACGGGTCGAGGCTCAAAATCCTCCCGCTGGCTTAGTGTGAAAGTTCGGAGAGGGGGTGCCAGCTAAGGTGTCTTCCTCTTCACTAGAAAATTACGAGGTCCGTCCTCAATAGCCCTTGTGGTGCTTTATAGTGCGACATTAATAAGCACTCAATCAACCAAATAAAATAGAATCTTATTCGAATATCTTTTTTCGAACAGAACAATGATAAATTACTAAAATTATATTCTGATTTCACTGCAATAAATTTTAAAAAATCATGCTTTCTAATCTTTTTTTTTTTACTTCCGTATAGATAATTTTTTATCTGTATTTCGTCTCTTGTAATTGAATACTAACTAGAATGTATCTTCCACACATACACATACATTTGTACGTCAGAAAAAGAATGCGCATTTATAAAATATTTCAAAGATGAGCGGATGAAAGCAATTGAGGAATTCGCACCGGATGAGTAGAACCATTTCCTAATTTTTTTTTTGTCAAATTCGGTGAACCAGTCTAATTATCTATCCACCTAAGTGGTTATTTTTATTTTTCCGACTTTGAGCCGTCATTAAAGCAGATAACCGGTTGATGTCGAATTCCAACATTGAGTTAACCTTTACCTACTATGGATGAATTTCATTACATCATTCCTATGATGCGATCTAAAAGACCGCTCGTTCAAAAGCAGGATAGAACCAACTCCATAAATAACTAAATTCCACTGCTATATATGTCATAAATATAACTCCGTCGAATTTTAGGAAAATCCGATTTTATTCTGATTATAAAAAAAGAACGCGATACAATGAATGCTCACATGGATTAAGAGTTGAGATAAGTTGTACTGAAATATCTATTTATTTTAATATGGAAATCGTTTTTTACTCGCAAAGACTATCTGAGTCCTGTGATTCACGTCCTCAGCATAAGGCGCAGACAGCTATAAAATTTTATTTTATTGTTTAGGTAATCTTCCACTGTGATTTATGTGTCTCGAAAAAGAAAACGTTCTTTTACATTAGATTATAAAAACAATGTAGTAAACTTCGTAGTTTTTTAAAAATATTGTATCAAAATGCAATATATATTTAACTGTCATATAAATGATATATACTGTAAAATCCGGCGTATAACGCGTACCTATACTTTCAAGCTCCATTTTTTAATTTTAAAAAACATTCGCCGTATAACACACACCCCTTTTATTACGAAGGAACCTGTAATGTATGTTAGTAATACTTTATTATGTTTTAAAGCCATTTACTCGAGGTATTACACCAGGATTTTGAAAAAATAGGGTATTTCTATAAAAACAACCCTTTAAGTTCATAAGGTATATCATTTCTTTTAAATAAACATTATTCTGATCTTTGTAAAAGTCTGAGTTTTTTAATGCACCCGTAAATTTCGATCTTATTTTTTGTGTTAAAAGTGCGCGTTATACACTGGATTTTACGGTAACCTCAATTCTTAGTTTACTTTAAAAAAATTCTACAATTTTCTCTAAAAAATAATTTCAACATTTTTTTTTAAAAAAAATATATTTTGTTCTTTAAATTGTGATCGATAAATTGTTCTTTTAGTTGAACAAAAAAATATGGCCGCGATAGCCTTGTGGTGTCATGGGTTCCAGTCTTCAGAAGACCCGCGTATAGATGGGCTGATGTACAATTAATATATCGAGACTCAAAGTCCTCCCTTTTGGAGTGGTGTGGTGGTTTGGAAAGGGGGCGTCAGCTCAGGTGTTGCGCTCGTCGCTTGAACGAAGTTCAAAATTAAGAAGGCCGTCACCCTTAAGTTGCTTTATAGCCATAACCCTCATGTTGATTTTAATAAACCTCCCTCAAGCTAGCTTAAAAAAAAAGGACAGGAAGCCCTTAAATCTGAAGTGCTTTAATTGTCCTCCCTCAAAAAAAACGGGGGGGGGGGTAGGAAAGTTCTAAGCACCTTTTTTCTTAAAAAATCGTCTGAAGAAAAAGACAAACAATAAGCTAATGCAAATTAATAAATTCTTTTCCCCCATTATCCCTCATCATCATCATCTTTCACATTAATTTTTGTCTGTTTTTATCCTATCACAAAAAAAATTAATCATTCAATCTTTGATGATTAAGACTTTTTAATGCACTTCCTAATGAAAGCTTCTTAAGAGACGGCGCATTTTTCACTCTTTTCCTCTTCTAAAACAACAGTTTTTTTCTCCACTCGAGGCTTTTTTTCTGCAGATTGATACGTGGTATAAAAAGTTAACTGTGTTTAAAAAGAACCTGTTAATTACATTCGAGCTAATGTTTTTGCTACGATGAATAAGTTATTTTTCTATTTAAAAGAAAAAAGGTTTAAGTAAATGGTTAAAACTTAAGACTTTATAATCTTATACCTACAACGTATTAAATTATTTAGAAAACACTATACTTTTAAGGATTGTTTCAATTAAAATGATTTTACTGAAGCTGATAAATTAATCTAAAAATATATATATAATTTTATAGATATACCTTATATTTTAGTCTTAGCACTTTTAATGTATTGTACAAGTACTTATTAACGGCGCACTGTAAAGCAATACGAGGGCAATTGGTAACGGACCTAATAATTTTGAGCTTATCGTTGTGCAAGAGTACAAAATATGCTTGACCATCAAATAATACCTTTTGAATAAATACCAACATTGTGGGGGGGGGGGGGAGATCTTGAATTTTTATTCAAAAATTTATATTCCTTTTTGATTTATATTCGCGTTCAGATCTTCTATAACAATAAGTTGACATACCTATCAAAATACAGCGAAAAATTTATATCAATAACTCATAGTGGTATCGCAAATATTTTAAGAATACTGACATGTTTTCTCATTAACTTATAACTATATTCATAAGCTGATTAGAAACGAAACCGCCCATCCGGTATCGTGGTTAGTGAAGCAAATTGCTTCGAATCCCGGAGAAGGCATGGATGTTTGCAAATATATAGTGCGGCATGGGGATACTCTAAATAACCGTCCAGCCACAAGTCCTCTCGTGAAGGAGGTTAGTGGAAGGGGAAGGAAGAAAGGTGGGAGGTGCCTGACCACTCCTGAGCCACATCGTGATAGGTGCTCAAAGCTACGACTAACGACAGTCTTACATCTAGCCCTCTGCCGCAATGAATTTCGCGGGCCTCGATCTGACATGGTCAGACAGCTAGTATTAGCAGCAGCCACAACAGAAATAAATAATTAAATAAAAGTAGAAAGAAACTTAGAACAAAAATTTATCTTAAAAATAATTTACAAAAATTTCTTTTACAAAGCTATATCTGGCATTCGATAAATTAGCGTAATCGTAATATATTAAGAAAAGCATAATTTAATTAATTCGCCAAGCATAACGAAATTAAATTAGTAAATGAAAAAATTAGATTAATAATGATTATAAAATATATTTAGAAAATAATCTCCATTCTTATGTCTATTTCATTTATATTATTAATTTATCTTAATAATAAAAATGCAATGCCGTTTTATAGAATTACAATAGTATCTCAATCTACACAGCTGCGAATTAAAAAAAAATTAACATAACACACGGCCATTCTGAATTATATCTAATAGGCAATTTTATTAAATTATAATCGTTATGCTGTCTGTCTCCCAACTTTAAAAAGACCGCTAACTTCCCATTTTAACAATTCTGTAAATACAATCATAAATTAAAAAGTCATAATTAATAGTATTCTTAAATGATTTTAAAAAAAGTTTAAGATTAAGAATTCAGTTACAAAGTTAAACATCAAAAATAATGCTCATTATACATTATAAGCACACCGGATTGATTTGGGGGGAAAAATCCAATACTTACTTTCAGAGAGGGAAACTATAGATTAATGAGTTTAATGATTTTGAACTATTTTCAGAAAAATTTAATAATATATTCATTATATTTCTAAATAATAAGCTGAAAGGTTTAAACACCCAGTTTTGTTTGAACTGAAAAAAAAATAAAGTAGTGGTATTATAAAAATGACTAATTCTGGAAGGTTCGAAAAATTTATTTCACTGCATTTTATGATATTACGCATATGAAATTTAATAATATCACAGGTTCAGTTATGATGCATCATTCGTGAACCAATATTATTATTATTATTTTTACTCTTACTTTTTAGAATTTGAAACAAATATTTTCAGTGTGAAGATTGAATTTTTTTAACTGCTTAATAATAACCAACAGAAAATTTCATAAATATTTCCAGTTAATTATATTTAATTATAGCGCTTTTAACGG
This sequence comes from Trichonephila clavata, assembly GCA_019973975.1. Classification (NCBI taxonomy): domain Eukaryota; kingdom Metazoa; phylum Arthropoda; class Arachnida; order Araneae; family Nephilidae; genus Trichonephila; species Trichonephila clavata. Next base: position 222,624 of record BMAO01016841.1, on the reverse strand, counting down.
AAAGGAGTTGTTATATAATCCTAGGGGAGAAAACGATTTCATTCCATTTTATTTTGTTTATAAAAGTTCCTTAAATTTTTATCAACCGAGAAAAATGAGTAACAATTTTTCATAAAACTGAGAACGTATTTAAAACATTTCACTTTTAAATTAAGTTTTACCCTTAAACTTTGATATTCGTATTAAAAAAATAGTCTTTTTTTTTTTTACTTGTCAATTGATGTGTTGACCAAAAAAAATTAATGACTGAAAATAAAATACAAAAATAAACAGATTTTTAAAAGAAATTGTGTTATTTTTAAGTTGCGATTCTCAAAACATTTATATAAGTTTTCTAATTTATCCCTCTTTTTGGCATGCACGAGGAAAAGATCATGTTTTATTATTCCAAAATAAAGACATAAGCCTAACTAAATTCAACGAATAACAGTACCATTAACTCAAGCAACGAATCTGAGCTCATTATCCTCTGCCTAAAAAAACCGCGATTCGACCAACTAGGCATCCATCCTTTTACGGCGTGAAGATCCAGAAACGCACGAACTTAGTTCTCTTAACCAGCTCTACCAAAAACGCAGCATCTTTAGAACATAATTTTCCTTCTCACTTCCTTCACACTAGCTTCAAATGCGTAGGAACTTCAATTCTTTTCTTTTTTTGAATTGGTTAAAAGGAGAAAAAGATCGTACAATTCAAATAAATGTTTAGAAAAAAATTGTACTCCGAAATGACGACAATATTGCGTGAATAAATTATCCTACGATCAAGCTCCAGTATTCGTAATCGAAGTATAAATTAGTTTTTAGTTTTGGGATATATATATATATATATATTTCTCAAAACTAAAAACTAATATATATATATACACACAGTTGGACCTTTACTTCACGAAGTCGCTAAACCCCGAAAAAAATTTCGTTATGTGGAAAATTCGTTCAATGGAGATTCATCTTACAATACAGTTTATGGGCCAGCGCCGTGAAAAAGTTCGCAAAATAGAGGTTCGTACGATGGAGGTCCGACTGTGTATAATATATATTCTACGAACGAACGAATTACAACTTCTGTACTTTCAGCCTTAAGTCAAAACTTTCCATTTTTCTTAATTTCCGGAACACCAGCTATTTTTTCAGAAACTTTTTGATTGGAAAGTAATAAATCATTATCATCTTATGAATTAGTTCAAAATCCAATAATTTAATTAGCAAATATAATACGGACTAATTGTAAATTAATTTTAATTCTTCATCAATTGGTCAAATCAATTGTTTTCAATTTGCTGTTAAATTATAAATCAAATGAAATATACATATTATTTTTCTCTATTTTTTCGATGGATTTCATAAAATCTGTAAAATAAATAATTATTGTTAAATATAATCAAATAATTTTCAAATACTAAATAACTAAAAATTTTATTTCGTAAATACTGAAATATTGACCTAATATTGAGAAAAAAAATGTTTGCCATATATCTCCACAAACTTAATATTTTTGTGTTTTATTTAAGTTATTTTTTTATATTAAAATTTTATCTATGGAAAACATTTTTAAAGTTGCATTACCTTAACAAAAAAATGTGCTTTAATTATTTAGAAAAATTAATAGCCTATATATATATATATATATAATAGAATAAAGGGATTTGTTACAATAATTTAACCAAAGAAAAATTTCCAGTGGTTTTTATTATAAAAAAAATATTGTAACTTCTTTAAATTTTTCAACAGATTAATAAAACGGAAAACTTACGAAATTTTAAATAAAAAAAAGTTTACTTAATAAGTAGTATTACAGAAGATAAAGCGATTAAATTGTCCCATCAATTTTCTAAGAAACGAAATATAATCATGATACCATAAAATATTTTTTCTTAATTTACAAAAAAGTTTTTAAAAAATAATATAAATACGGCTAAAATTTCTCAGAGAAGATTTAAGAAAAAAAAAGAAAAGATGTAAGATTATGATAGAAAGCTAAATGCAATTAAACTCAAAAAATCTCCAACAAAAAAAAAAATTTTTTTTCGAATACCTTAACTTTTTAAACTTAAAATTTAGTTTCAAAGTACATTAATCGATACCAATAAAACCAAGTAACATGCTTTTAAGATAACGCATAATTAAAAATTTTAAATAAAATTTAAGTAAAATTTTAGTTAAAAAACCTAGAATTTATTTTAATTAACTTATCATTAAGGAAAACAAAAAGTGACCTTTAAAACGAAATGTGAGAATGAGAACATTTGATCATTACACATGCGCGAAAACTCTCTCCACAACATCTGCGCATTCCAACAGTTTGCGACTTTTCGAAGTTTCGAATTCAAGTTCGCGGTTCCGAAAATAAATAACATATTTCAAAACCATTTATATATTTCAACAGCTTAGAGTATGCTGAAGGCGTCCATAATAATCAATGTTTGGTAAATGTGAAATTTGTATTTAAAAATTTAATTTGAAAATGCCTCACTTCTCCACCGTTGCAAAACAGAACTCGAAAACTCACAGGTGCCCGACATAAATTATTTAAAAAAATATGAAAAACATATCCCAAAGTTCTGAAAGCTTACACATACTTAAAGAAAAGGTGTAAGAATATTATGGAAAAATCAGATTAAGGTTATCTTTAAAAGAAATTGAGATATTAACTCGGAAAATTAATTTCAAAAGTTCGCATCGGAGTTCGAAATACCAAAGCAAAACCGCGGTTACGAGTAGTACTAGGTAATACAAATTACAACAGTTAAAATATAAATACTTAAGAACAACCAGAATTCTAATGCGAGTTTCCAAAAAACAAGGCTTACGTTCATCAATTTTTAAAGTCAGATTGATCAGGAAAAAAATTTGGAGGTTTTTTTAACGGATATCGCGTAGCGATTTCTAGCGAGAGAAGGCCGCCATGTTGAATTTCAGTTCTCATTTCCATCACTAGTGATAGCACACAAAAAACGCTCATTTAAGGGTTAAAATCAACCTTCTTGCACATTCTGAGGATACAGTGAGTTACTTAAAGGTTCAAGGAACGCTACATACCTATTTTTCAGGTGATGAACAATCGATTTGATACAAAAATCGAAGAAATTTGGACGTCACAGCTTGATTGTTGACGAACTCCGGCGCCTTCGTTGAGAGTAGGTTGCGGCGTCTCGACAACAGCTACTCTTCTATTGGCTGTTCTGAGTCACGTGCAAAAATACCCGGATCGCTTTTGTCTGGGCCGCTCCAGCAAATGGTGGAGAACTTGTGTGTTGAAAGCTTTAAAACAGAATATACACGTTCGGTATATGTCAAATGTAATGCAAAAACATAATATTCTCAATCTCATTCCATATTCTTAAATATTTCAAATCAACACATGATTTTTCCGCTTGGAAAACTTTCACTGCAGAAATAAAAAGTTTCGAGATGTTTTAGAATTCGAAACTTTACTAGAAACTTAAGACTCGGTGATTTCAACTAGAAGAGAAAAACTTAAACACTTATGGCATTGTCAATTACATTTGTCAAACTGGAGTATTTTTTTATTATAATAAAAAAGGTGTTAATTAAATTTAGCATGTGTATTAAGTAGATTCTGAAGGTTATAAGAACTAAAAACAAGACGAAACTTTGAAATAGAAAGTTAGTCCTACTGAAATCGAACGTTTTCATAAACATGCAATTAATGTGAGTGCGGAATTTGTAGATTAAAATTTTAAGAAATGGAATTTAGTTATTTAATTAAATGTTCTAGAGTTTCTGCTAGTTTTTTAAAAAGTTGAAAGTATAATTACTTTTTAAATTACATTTTTATTCACTATTTCATTTCTTACAGATTTTTTTGCGAAATACTTTTTGCTGTAAAAAATATTTAAGAAACCTTTGTGTCTAAGAAGGATGCAGTGTAAGAGAAATATTAAATTTCAGATTAAAAATAAGCATTTAGTGAAAAATTCGAGGGCGTAATTTTTCCTTACATTCGTGTTTTCGAAATAATAATTTCTTCGTGTACAGGATCGTTTTAATTTATATTTCCTTTGGATTCGAAAACTGTAAATGAAAATACATAAAACAGGGAAATACTAAAAAACTCGATAAAATTTTCTGCTCACATTTACCTTTTTTTTTATTTTTATTTTTGAAAACAACGTTAAAATTTATCGAAACAAAAATGACGCAATATTTTCAAAATCTGTAATATTTTCTGCTTTTAGATATCGTTTAAATTTAAAAATTTTACAGGTCAGTTCTATAAAGCATTTTTAAAAATGTATTTGAATTATTGTTACTCATAAAATAATAATAATGATAACAATTATCCATACAATCACATACACATACGCGCAAGTATAAAAGTTCAATTGACTTTGTGTCGATTTTTATCTCTAGCTTATCGATATATTTTACATTATTGTATGATAAATCAAAACACGAGGCTGTCTTATCTTTTCTGTCATCCTTTATTTATTTCTCTAACAACGTTATAACATTATTCATTCATGAAGAATGAATGTATTCATTTCTTGCCGCACGCATTTCAAATAATAGAAGCATAAAAGAAACAATAAATGGAAAAAACGAATATCTTCATGGAAGAAAAACTACAATTTAAAATATTTTAATGGATAAAGTGAAATGAACAAATGAAAGTCTTTTCTCTTATTTATTTGAAAAAGATTAAAAGGAACATTTTATTAGGCTCTTTTTAGCAGCGTAATTGGTTTGAACTCGAAACCGTATTTTTTGCAAAATATGTTATCAAAATAACTATTTAAATTAATAAATACTGTGGCATTAAAGTGGGTTTTTTTCAAAATATATCATAAGGCATTTTAATGCATTTTGAAAACAAAGTGTAAATTGTGTAGAATTTAAGGTTAAATAGATAAAAATAATTATACAAAAAGGTAAATTTTAAAGTCAGAAAAGTTCTAAACGCATAAGAAATTTTAATTTTTTACAAAATCGCATATTACGTTTGTGTGTGATATTGTTTCGAATCATACACGAATATTTTACTATTGGGGCTATTATTGCAATTTGTTTTGAGCAAATATACCCTACTCCATTCCTACTCGTTATTTAAAGCACTATCCGCCATAACACAGTTTTTTATATGGAACACTATAGCAGGTGTGTATATTGTATATTCCGGCGTATTACGCACACCGCTGTGCAATGCGCACGTTTGCTTTAAAGGTATATTCTCCGTAAAAAGGTACTTTTTTTTTAAAGACTTCAAATGTATATATAAAATTTTTTGAAGTCTAGAACAAAGTGTGAAAGGATAATTAAAACATGGAAGGAAATTAAACCTGACATTATTAAAAAATCATCTAAAAATGTAGTACATCTATATATGTATCAATTTAGATTAAACGGAAGATGATTATTCACTCGTATTTATAGATCAAAGCAACAATTAAAGTAAAGATGAAACACAGAATTCGACGAGATCTGCCAGAAGATATAACGAACGACGAATATATGACTAACTTTTCGTTTTATCCGATAATGAAAGTTTTTAAGGTATGGCAATTTCCTTTAAACAAATAGTATTTATATATGAGTAGAAATCTAATTTTGTGTTATGCTTATCTTTTCTTTATTTTTAAAACTATCTTTTTTATACCCGGCGTAAAACGTTCGTTGACAAATTTCGATCTTATTTTTGTGTTAAAAGTGCGGGATAAACGCCGGAATATACGGTATGTGATAATTCAAGAAGCAATAATTGTACATATTTCTTTCTTATGTATTTATTCTTTGGAATTTTAAACAAAATTCGTTCTGCCTTTATTCCAATTAATTTTGTTTATTCAAGCATAATAAAATTCTTTGGAAATGTAATATATCGAAATACATTTCGCAGCCTTAAAATAAGGAAATGACAAAGGGGGAAAAGATGAATTAGTAATCGTGATCCGGGGAATTAAAGTGAATGACCTAGTGTATTCTTTTGACTTTGATACTCTCGATGATATACTTGTCATGTGATTTTGACTTGGCACCGACTAGTCGTGAATCGACCCCATTACACTACATTGATAGCGAGTACACATGCATACTTTAATTTTACTATAAATAAAAATATATAATTTATATTTCGAATTAAATATGTGATACACATAAAAATACATTAAAGATTTAAGCTATTTTTTGTATCAATCGCATCGCATAATTTCTTTCTTAATAATTTACGTAATTTTAAACAAAATTTCAAAAAAAAAAATCTATTAAAAAAAATATGTGTATTAGTTTTATTTGATGTTTCTCATATTTCATTGCGTGTACAAATACGATTAAAGATACAATGAAAACTTTTCAAGATTCGAAATATTATTTCAATCCTTAATAATTTTTAAATACTGAAGGATAGAAATCATAGAGAAGCATTCGTGTAAGGTTGATCCAAAATATCGTGAGCACCGCGTTGCCAAATTCTGCTTTAAAATGTACATCTCTTTCTAATGACTTAATTATTTATCATACTAATTTCGAAATCCCTACATTTGAATTAGTTTTTATAAAGTACATAAAAATTATATATATATATATATATATATAAGAACAAGAGGAATAGCATTCACTTAAAACAGAAAAACAATTATTAAACCCACACAGGTAAATTGTATGTAAGCACAAGACATGGAAAGTAAAAACGGGGGAAAGAGAAAATGGCAAGAACACTATCAGTTTAAACCAGGACTACGAACCGTAATTTTTTTCGTTCCAGTTCAAATAAAATAAAATATATTGGCTCAGTTCTGGTTTTCTTTCCGACAAAAATAACGGTTTTTGAGTTAAGTTCCGAATAAATAATTTTATTTTATGTATATTCTTATCTTAAATCGTCTATACTTCTAGTTCATTCAATTAAATTAAACCTGCCTTCTGCAAGTAGTTTCGAGTGAAACTGAAACAGAAAAGTACTGGGGAACATGAACACATGAAATCGAGGAGCAATGTGTATGTAATGAATGAAATAATTATGTGGTTGATGTTAAATTAGAAAATATCGATAAGTTGATTATAATAACAAAATGACTGAATATACCGAATCGAAATAAACCGATATTTTTTTCGGTTCAGTTCCGGTTTTCGTTCCTACCAAAATGTTTTTTTCTGGCTTTCGGTTCAGTTCTGGTTCGAAGCTCTGGTTTAAGCAATCACTAACATATATGTATGTGTGCGTGTAATACATATATATCATCAATTGTGCGCATGATTGCCATACAACAATAACGAATCTTTATACGACATCTTGAGTATAAAAGATTTGTAATTATAGCTTACATGTAGACAATATCAAAATAAGAAACTTTTAATTTACTAGCTATTTTTTACTTAGCATCATTACTTGTTTGTATATTTCCGAAAGCAAAAAAAAAAATCAAAAAAATTATGCAACAAAAAAAAACGGAAAAGGGGAAAAAAAGGATTTTGACTAACACTTTATCATAAAAAAATGGCAACAACGACTTAAAAGAATTTTTCAATTTTTCTGTCGTAAAATCGAGCCACTCCTCTGTAACGTATGTATGAGAAAAGATTTATTCTCAGTACTTAAAATGTGTTTATTTTAATAATTTCTAGCTATGATAGTAGTGCATTTTCTGTTTTCTTTTTATTTTGATTAAAAATATTCCAACGAAGACTCCAGAAAAGAAAACACAATGTAGTAAAAACTCCATACTGGTACTCTATAGTTAAAACACTGTTTCATTTGTCCATACAGTCTATTATTATAATAGGCAATTTATATATATATATATATATATATATAGTCCTTTATTATATCAGTCTGTATAAGTATTATATTATTAGGCTGATACACGTATGAAAGGTCGGATTTATAAATGACTGTATAAAACTGCATATCTTTTCTTCAAAAGCCGTTTATTTAAAATAAAATATTCCCATTTGGTTCAATACACGTTTTCTAACGAGATTTTAAGGCATAGATGCCTTTCTTAAGGAAATTCTGATCTTTAAAATCAGCAAATTCTAATCTTTAAAATCAGCAAATTCTGATATGGAATTTTTCGGACTGTCTTCATTTTCATACTGTTTATTACCTCGTAAAGTTTGTTCTAAATGTTTAAAAACTGAAAGTCAGTAGGCAAAAGATCCGGTGAATAAGATGGGTGCTTCAAAATTTCTATTTTAATTCCTTTACTTGCGGAATTTTTTTGTACGACGTTTGTGGCCGAGCGTTGCCATGGAGAAGTATTGAGTCATGCCGACTAACAAGTGGTGGATATAGAATTTTCAATTTTTCATGCATTTTATTTTTGTACTGGTAGTATAATAGATACAATTAGATTCATTCCACCACATCTTTCAGAGCATCATTTTTCACAGATGTTTTGTGTCCTCTATGAAGTTCAGAGAAAAATCACCTGACAGAAATTTTTCAAACCAACGCGGCGCTTTTCGAATGTTAACGGTATTCTCCTCAAACTCTCTATTTGCGTTTATATTGCGACAAAAAAAATTGCGTGCAGTTTTTGCATCCTTAATCCCGAGTTTATGCTCATATAAAAAAATTACTCAAATATCGCGATTGTGAATTCATATTCTTACGAAATTCAAAACAAGTAACGAAATGGAACCCCTTTGAGAGAATCTTCTTTACTGAAATGGGACTCTGGCAATGGGAAAGTACGACACAAAATTATTATTAATCACAAAATAACTCCAAAGGCGCTTTATTCAGAAATGAATTAAGCGGTATTATTCTGTAATTTGCCAAACATAAAATGCTTCAAAATCGTGTTATTAATTCTGAAAATTCTACTTCTTTTGAGAAGCGAAATTGAAATACATTACTTAAAAATTCATATCTTATTTCGTGTATGTTATAACAAAATGAAGGAGTTTTAAGAATTAACAGTACTAATGTCTTACGAATTGTTGATAAATTATTAATTTCAATTCATTAGAGAAGTATTAAATTCATTTTAATTATTTGATTTATTGTTTTTTATTACTGTTCGTTATATGTTTGATTTATTATTTAAAGTTTGGCTTTTTATTTAATTTCAATATTAGCATTCATGTGCCAGTCATGTTAAGAATGTATTAGCTATCGTAACTACATTCCCTGTTTTGTCTATTACCCTAAAATACGGGTATAACGCGCACTTTTAACACAAAAAATAGGATCGAAATTTAAGAGTGCGCTTTTTCGCCAGGTATAAAAATGAGAGCTTTAAAAATGAAGCAAAAAGGTGAGCATAGGTTTTTATATGTATCTAAATACGGTTTATATAAAAGAAATGATATTCTTTATGAGCTTAAAGGATTGTAGTTCCAGAAGTATGCTATTTTTTTTCTAAAGATTGGAATAATACTTCGAATAAATTCTTTCAAAACATAAGAGCCATTGAGCATATACATTTAAGGTTATTTCATAAAAAGGGGGCGCGTATTATATGGCGAATATTCCTAAAAATTAAAATTTGCAGCTTGAAAGTATAGGTGCGGGTTACACGCCGGATTTTGCGGTATATATATATGACATTAAAAGTTGATACCTGAAATAAAACCACGTTTTAAATAAGCAAGTACAAAAATGCGGCTTTTCTAAAAAAAAAAATCCAATTTTATTCACAAAAATTTAAAACATAAAATGCCCATATGAATTCGAATACTGGCATTTAAATATATATTAGAGTATTCAGAGTTGCTCGTTATTTTCATCAATTTTTTTGTACAACTTAAATCATCTTCACATAACCTTTCTTATACTCAATATATACTATCATAAGAATTGAAAGTGTATTAACTGATTTAAAAAAATATAAAAGAGAATTTGTGTTTTAAGCATTTTATGATATTGCCTTCAAGATAAAATCAACATTTTGATTTCTTCGCTAAAATATGCACATGGAAATATATTTAAACTTCTTTTAAACAAAATACTACATACTCAGTATATTTCCCCCGATCCCAAACGAATCTTTGAATAAAAATCTGAATTTTTCATTCCAAAGATGTAAGGCTTTCAAAATCATATTCTGTATTAATGAAAAATGGCTTGCAAATTAATGCGATACCATGGAAATCGATGTAGTAATTTTATCGATTCCACTCGCCCTGGAATCGATGAACTGGAATAGATGTTTAAATCTGAAGCATTTGTGTAAAAAGTTAGTCTAAAATCCGTTAACTTGTTGGAGTGATATGAACAGGGTGTTACCGAATTCGACCGACAAATTCAGAGGAATGATTATAGGCAGCATGAGATAACACACCATAGAACATAAGATCGCAAACCCCGTTTAATTGAAGTAATTTGCAAAAACAGTTTTAAGGCTATGATGTCGAGAGATATAAAAAGGGGAAATAAGGAGTAAGAAATATATTTATTAGATACATATTTAATATATTTATAATATATAAGCATGTTAATAACACGTACAATGCCTCGCAGCTCTACTGAACCCCACACTCCCCTAACTACCCCATAGCTCTTCAGAAATAAAAAGACAAGTGATTGTCACAGAAATGGTTTGAATTTTCAGCCGTGTGTAGGCCGTAGCACAGCCGACACCAAAGGACAAAGGATTGTTGGAAACGGGGGAAATTCTAGGGATTGAGGTGCAGGGAGCATGGAAGCCAAGAAACATTTCCGCCGCATCCAATTCACCTACTGGGATATGCAGCTGGGAGGGGGTGGGAAATTTAGATTCTTACAAGTTCCTTCAACCCTATCACCGGCGCTTCAAATTCTTGCATTTCTTTGACCACTCCCCTCGTCCGGTACAAGGTTCTCCCGATTACCACCATTATCACGATTTTCAACCACTAAACGTAATTTACGACCCCTGTCCCTGTTCTACATTCTTACAAGTTCCTTCAATCCTATCACGGCGCTTCAAATTCTTGCATTTCTTTGACCACTCCCCTCGTCCGGTACAAGGTTCTCCGGATTACCACTATTATCACGATTTTCAACCACTAAACGTAATTTACGACCCCTGTCCCTGTTCTACATTCTTACAAGTTCCTTCAATCCTATCACGGCGCTTCAAATTCTTGCATTTCTTTGACCACTCCCATCGTCCGGTTCAAGGTTCTCCCGATTAGCACTATTATCGCGATTTTCAACGACTTAACATAGAATTAAGTCCCGAAGCAGTAATCATCATTGTAAGTACGCAGGCTATCAATCGAATACTAATAATGATTAAATAGGAGCGAGTTTGTAAAATTGAAAGGTGTTTATTTGTTTCATAATCACAGGGAGATGAAACATATGAAAATAAGTACTAAATGTTGAACATTAAAGGGAATCCAGAATAGAAATATCTATTCGATTTTGTTTATTTGTATTTTATTCTCAATATATTCTGTTATTTTATAAGTGCTACAGTGTATGCTTACGTTTATTTCTATCTCTGTATTCGTCTTTTTAAATTAAGCCGAGTTAACTAGATCAAATAACTATAATTTTGGGTGTAAATTTTATAAAATAGTCTTATAATGTAGTTATTTTTTCTCTCTTTGTTCTAAGAAATTAAATTGGTTTTCGAATAGAAGATTGTACTGAGTTCGATGTACATTAAACGCATAGAAAATCAGAGCGCAATTTAAAATATTTTGCTTATTGTGTAATGCATTTCTCTCTATACATCATTTCTTCATTAAATGTTTAGGGATCTAAAAGTAAAACATTTTTTATAATTCTATTAAATTTAAATTTTAAAATGTCAGACTTATCAAGTAAGCGCGAAGGAAAGTTAAAAGTTTTACTATCTCAAAAAGACAAATAATGCAATTTGTTACTGATTTTCAATAAAAAAACAAAATAAGATCTAATCGGAAGTATAATTTAATTGCAATTCATAAAAGTTTTAAAATTGTAATTGCCTTAATTTCAGATATAGTTCTATTACCACGAGAATAAGTCATTCTTTAGTTATAACATCAAATTTTCTAAAATATCTTTTTGTTTGGATAAAAAATTAAAGTTGCGTTACAGGAATAATTCCTGAAACCTATTTTTTTAAATTCGAATTTATTAATTGTAGCAAATTTAGGAATCCCTATTTTAATTTAAGAATTGTTTTTCAACGAAATTCTCTAGTTGCTTTCAACAAATTTGAAGAAACTGAATTCAATTTATTTTTAGTGTTTTACCAATACTTCCTATGAGTAATTATACCGCATTGTGTAACTACGCGGTTTCCGGTACTACTCATGAAGTTTGGAGATTCGAGGGAAAAGTAACGTATTTGTGGTAATTTTTCTCGTTAACTAACCACAGAATAGGGTCTATTAATCAGAGATGTATATATAAGTAAATATATTTTAAATTAAATATACTTTAAATGGACTCTTCATATTTCCTGAATTGATTAAATTAAATTCTTCTATCTCGCTTAAACTATCTGAAATGGAAATGGAATAAACTTTATTACAGAAATAAGGCGGAGTCAAGGAACCTTTTTAAGCCTAAAAACCGCATTAAATTACAAAGAATATTCTGCCATTTTTAAAACGATTTCGATTAAAAAGTTGAAATTTTTTGTACATACATGTTTATTGATTTCTGGCAACACGGAGAATTTTATTTTCAATGAAAAAATATCGTTTGCTATTCGTAAATTTATTTTCCCTTCGAAATGGAGCATTTAAACTAGCTGAGGATCAAAAAGCAATTAAAAAACGTTGAAAAATATTTGGTATTGGCATTTTCAATTCAAACTTTACATAGTAAATTCAGAAATGTTACGTATTAGGTTCAAAAAATTTCTGAATAACTACATCAAAAATTGGGTGAGTGGGGGGGGGGGGATAGCATAGAAAAAGGAATTCAAGGAAGAATGATCTGTTAATAACATGCTTTGTTAATGGAATTAAAGCTATTAAAATTTAAATTGTTTTTTTCTAGCCATGTTTAGAAAGTTTTAAAACAAAATTTTCTCTTTTTTAGTAAAAATATAATACCATATATTCATATGAATTGCCCGCTCCGGCGTATAAACGTGCACCTAAACTTTAAAGCAGAATTTTTCAGTTTTCAGTACTTTCCATCTATAACTCCAACTTTTTTTTAAAAAAATTATTTATTTATTTATTTTTTACGAAGAAACTTGAAATGTACCTGTGCAATATTATTGTATATGTGCAATATGTGATATATGCAATGTGCAATATGTGAGTATATGTATGCAATATAATATTGTATATGTGTATTGTATATATTGCAATATGCTCTTATTTTTTTGAAGTTTAGAATAGTGCATGTGTTGGATAATAAAATCATGGGAGTAAGATTAAACCCGTGATATAATTAAAAAGTCATTTTAAAAAAGGTAGTATATCTGGCAATCTAGATGGAATGGAAGATGATTATTTATTTATAATTCAGAATAACAATGATGGTAAAGATGAAACAGAATTCGCCTGAAGATATAACAAAAGACGAATATAACGAACTGTTCATGTTATCCAATAATTAAAGTTCATAATGTATAAAAACTCATAACAAACAGTATTGAGATATATGTAGAAATCTTTTTTATGCTCGTCTTTTCTTTATTTTTAAAGCTATCATTTTATTATCCGCCATATAACGCTAATCCGTAAAGTTTGATTTTACTTTTTGTGTTCAAAGTGCGCATTATATGTCGAGATATACGGTAAATAAAATAACATTTGTTAAAAATAGATATGTCTATCTTCGATTTCCCATGTCACATACATTATAGCTCTGGTACATATAATTAAAAAGACACCTGATTTTAAATCTCCTTTTTAAACAAACTAGGCTTCACATGCAGGAAGAAAAAATTTTAAAACAGTTTTTTGTTGCTACTCTGGTTTTATTTTAAGTGGAAATGCTGAGTGACATTTGAGAGGGCACTTAAGAACTTTTTTTTAACTATACTACGCCGTTACATTACTTAAGAAACTTTTAACGGTTATCTTGAACGGGAACTTGACAGGAAATAGATCCTGCGTGCAGGAAATCCTTGGAGAATTTGACTAAAGTGCTAATCAAAATAGGAACATTTTGTTATCAGTTGTTCAAAAAGGCGTACATTTGAACAAGAAATTGACAGACAAGAAAATTGATAATGTACCAAATCGTGAACGTCTCTGATATATCATTTGTAAAAAATAAATAAATTGATGAATGAAAACGTTTTAGAAGTTATAAGAATTCAATTATATGGGTTGCACACAATCATAAACGATTTTATCAGCTTTTTAAACCATACAATTTTCATTAAAGTAGGGGTCGTCAACCTTTAACGCTCGTGAGGGCCTTATCAATAAATCCATAAGTATCCGCTGGCATCAATACATTTACAATGATTCGCGGGCCCCAGGAAGTAATGTAATCAGGAAATTTAAATAAGAAAGGGAGGTTTGTTTCACAAGACTATAACTAATTCTAAATGAAGACATGGTGTTACAGATCTGCATAGATATATATAGGTTTCAAAAATGTTAAATGGAAGTCGAATTAAAATTCTTTGCGCGTCAAAGATAAAAGTCCCTCTTTTATTCTGAAAACTATTGAGATTTTATACATAGTCAGCTTTTTTATATTTAAAATTATTTAAGATACAATGAAATTTTTGAAGAATTCGCCATTTTAAGAAAATTTTATCTCAAATGGATATCAGGCATATTAATAAAATGTATCAAGAATAACAGAAAAAAATGGTGCTTTTTACGACAAAAAGTAGACAAGGGAATTTTTCCTGAAATTTGCCTCAGATTCAAATGAAGGCCACTAAAATGCCTTCAGCTGGCTACAAGTACAAGACTCCTTAATATGGAAATCCTATAAATGACAAATAGGATCGTGAAAAGTACTGTATAATCTAGCGTATTACGTAAACTTTTAACACAAAAAACAAAACTACGGGTGAGTGTAATGCCCTGGGTATAAAAACGAGAGCTTTAGAAGTAAAGAAAAGATGAGCATATAAAAATTAGATTTCTGCGTATGCATTTGACCTCCCATTGAAAATGTTTTTTCTCCATCTGACATCTATATGTTCTACTGTTGTTTTAAGTTTGTTTTGAATGGCTTATTGATACATATCTAAAGGTTGAACTAATAGCGACCATCCGCCTGGAATAACTGCTATGTCTATAAAGTTGCACCTTGTCGGCAATTTCTTCGTATGATCCCTTGGATGAGATCTGAACATGTTTCACACTAAAAGACTTTTGGGGTTTCTAAAACACCTGAAGGTTTTCGTCAAACATTTCTTATCTACAGTTCTGCACCGTTTTCATCCACAATTCTACACCGTTTTCATATTCACAATTCTACACCGTTTTCATATATTCACAATTCTACACCGTTTTCATCCATCATTCCATCTCTTGAAAATGATCGGAAAATTAGATTTCGGAAAATCGAAAGAAAATTAGATCGGAAAATTAGAATCTCTCTCTTTTTTAATATAATACTGTCCGCAAATCTGAAGAGTACTACGGTGAAGTCAGATATTTCGTGACATGTTGTTTATATGCGAATCGTTATTGTCAAAAAAGAGTATTGCACATGTTCAGGCTCAGATTTCTTCGTAAACAAAGGGTGCGCGAATGCACCTAAAAATTAAAAAATGTAGCTTGAAGTATAAATACACGCTATATTCGCCAGTGATGTAATATGCCGGATTATGCGGTTTGTAGAATTTATAATTTATCTTAATCAAACTTAAATAATGTAAATATAACAAATCTAGTGATGGAAAAAGTTAAACTTCCGCAAAAAAAAAAAAAAATTGCTAGAATTTTAAGACTTTTAAACAGAATTGGTTAAAATAGCTGAGAAATCATGAGTTTACGTAAACTATTTTGTCTAAAAAATATATTTCAATCATTTTTCTATTTTCTCAACAAAAATCCCTTCTGGTATAACAAAAGATGGTGGAAAAAAAACGATCGGCTACTAAAGAATATGACCGGCAAACATTTATATTTCAAAAAGTTCTCCTTAATTTGAGATGTAAGTACACTCAATACTAATAGTCCTTAATTTGAGACAGTCCTACAAAAGAGAGGTACAACAAAAGATGGGGGAAAACGATCGGCTACTAAAAAATACGACCGGCAAACATTTATATTTCAAAAAGTTCTCCTTAATTTGAGATGCAAGTACACTCAATACTAATAGTCCATAATTTAAGAGAGTCCCTTTTTAGTTATGTTTAGAATAAATTCCTTTTTTTAATGTCTTTATTTAATTTTTTATAGATGTAAAACTTGCCCTTTCCATAAAATATAATCCCATAACTTTACTACCGGATTGCAATCAGGGCTTTGCGAGGGCTAGTCCAATAGCTCTGCGGTATTTGTTACGACACGGTTGATGTCGACACTAGAATGAAGACACTATGCAGTTGGAAGAAATAATAACCGTATATTACGAAATTTGCTTCAGGTAGAAAATTCTCTACCGGGATGTCCTGATAAACTTTCGAATTTACCTCTGATTCTAAAAGGCCTGTTGGTGTTGTCCCATCGGATTTGAACCTATTGTAAGTTTAATAATTACACTGTCACCTCCAAATTATCTCTGCGAAAACCATGATTACGCTGTACGCTGACATTACTGATAATATCTGATATCAGTAAGTTCAACAAGATTTAACTTCTCGCCTGAAAAGACATTTTGTAAATTTTCACCCAATACGTGCTTTGGAGCGAATTCTACGCTCGTCGTTTCGTACGAATTCGATAGCGGTGGTTAACCTTTTACTTTCTTATATATTAAGTTTTTATTATTTGACAATATGTTATATATAATGCGGGTGGATAGGTTCTCATTGGTAATAACTTTTGATGAAGACATTTAGTTTTGGACTTTATTACGGCTCCTTTCTGTTTTGAAATAAGTGAAGATAACTTTCTCCAGTGCCATTGCTTTGATTTTTTTTAAAAAAAATTATTTACGACAGTTATAGATATTTTAATTTACTTAACATTTGCAAACTTAACAGCCCCTTCCATGATTTATATAAAACCAAAAAATCTCGCCTTGTTCTATTTGAGTTAAATTTCTGTATCATCTCCTCTTGACAAAACAAAGCTTTAAAAGACCAAACTGAGTATTCGATATAAAAAAAAAGAGAGAGAGAGAGACGGTTTCATCACTGTGAATGCTTAAAATATGAAAATTTTACTTACCAGATGGTTGAAAAAGGAGTGTTTGTAATGTTTTTTTTTTCTTTTGTCATATTTAAGTACTCTTTAAAATAAGAATATGCCAAAGTAATTAGCAAAATCAGAAGAATCGGGATTTTTTTTTTACTTTAATCCGTTTTCCAGTGACACATATCTATTTGTAATAAAATTCACCTATACCTTAAAATTCGGCGTATAAAGCGTACCTAAACTTTTAGGCAACATTTTTTAATGATTAGGTATATTTCACTGTATAACGCGCACTCTATTACTTACGATGAAACCTGAAATGTAAGCGTGCAATGCTCTTATGTTTTGAAAAAATAGTATACACTTCTATAACTACAAGCCTTTCAGTTCAAAAGAACTGTCATTTCTTTTAAATAAATAGTATTTCGATATATGTAGAAGTCTAATTTTTTTCTATTCTCACCTTTTTTTTATTTTTAAAGCTATCATTTTCATATCCGGCGTATAACGCGTCCCCGTAAATTAGGGTATCATTTTTCGTATTAAAAGTGCACGTTACTCGCCCGATTTTACGGAAGTCATTTGTATTGTTTGCCCAGTTTTGGAGATTTGTCACTTGACCTCTTAGCATTTCTTCCTCTACTGTTATAAAACAATCAACAACAACTAATTTTTTTCAATTGGAGATGAAGAAATGACGATGAAGAGTCATCCTTACCTCTACTTAAGGTATCGGATTACTTGCGACACCCTTTTTTTAAAATAATGGTGTGCTTTTTAGAATTATTTAGCACATTTTAATAAAAATATACAAAAATTAAGAAGAGAAAAAGAAATTATTATTACTAAAATGGGAAAAAATGGGTAAAAATTTACAAAAAATTACATAAATGAAGCCCATTCTGTACCAAAAGTTTATAAACAAATTTTCAATTTTGATGTATTGCTTTGATATGCATTTTTTGAAATAAACTTCAGGATAAGAGATATTTTAATTTTTACAAAAACTAGAGTATTTATCTCAGTTATTATATGAAATTGCTTAAAAAACAGTGATTATATTCACAAAAAGGACTAAAAAAACAGTGATTGATAAATCTGAAGGTTAAAGCACCTGCAATAATACAGAACATACAGAAAAAAATTCAGTTAATTGTTTTCAAAAAATTTTGAGCAATTGCTATTCCCGTTGGAGAGTTTTAAGAAAACACACATTTCAATTAAAACGCCTTTTAAAATATGACATCTTGTCGGAAGTAATGGCATCTGCTTTTACTAAAAGACTTGTAGTTTTTGTTCTAGTGAATGGAAGATAATAAACTTGGTATTTTCATAATGTTAACAAGCCTGCAGAATAAAATCTTTAAAAAAAGTTTGTCAATTTTTGGCAAAATTCACGCTTTTAGGGTAGTCTGATAAAACATCTTCGATCTTCAAATATTGACTTCCTAATCAATTTAGATTTTGAGATTACTTTGCTTTTGTTTACACATTTTTGTTCATTTCTGAGGGCATCAGTATGACAGTGTACTATTTTTACGTTAGTTTATATATACAAGGATCGCCCTCCATTTATCCCGAGTATTCAGTCTATGTGGATTTGTTTAAGAAAATTGCGAAAATTCAATCTATTAGTATACAGGAAAAGGTTGACAAAAAATTGCTATAAATATCGAAAATGCAGGCATTTATTCCACATAGCTTAACAAATACTACCACTTGGAATTACATTTCTGAAACAAAAATACATTTATTTTTTATTTCTATCGCTACAGTATTTTGAAGCAAAATACTTTTTGCGTACGTACTTTTGCGTTCAACCTACTTTTTCACCACTTTCCCCGCTTTCGAAATATTTTCCTTCAATTTTATTGTTCACATAATTTTTTTTTTTTATTTTTGTCATTATGTAAACGTTATTGCTAACTCCTTCAGAAGATTTGTTCCCGATTTTTTTCACATTACTAACTTTTCATAAAATTTGCTGACATTCGCAAAAAAATTTATTTGAATGCTGTTTAAACCTAAAGGATAATTGTGAGTTATTCCCTACGATATTACCCCTAATTTTTAGGCCTGAACTTTATAAATATTTTTGCAATGAATGAGCCCCTTTTTATGTGATCAATATAACATTCATCGTTAAGTTGGATCAGTGGCGCACACAGGAATTTTTCAAGGGCAGGGAAATGGGGCTTCAGGGTCGAAAGTTTACCTTTCTCGAATCATGCTCCAATAGGCTGCCCAACATATTCTTTTGATCTTGTCGATTTTCGGGAACAAAAAATAATAAAAAACTAGTTGTATGGCCCGGCGTTGCACGGGTTTTTTCAAATGTATAGATTTTTACCGTACAAATTTCCTCTTTCCGTCTCGGCGTAAGCACTTCGAGATGTGTTTGTGACTTCCATATTAATATATCATTAAAATACCTTTTTCTTACAATTTCTATCACCTCCTTGCCCCGTCGGATGGTTCTGTTTCCCATCCGATTAGCCTGGCGTTGCACGGGTTCTTACCAAGTACATCATTTTATTCTCAGGGAAATTTTTCTTTCCCGCTCGACGCCAGCACTTCTAGGAGAGTAATTTCTATATTTATGTCATCAAAACTCCCTTTTTTCCGAAATTTCTTCCACTTTTTTTCTTTGTCAGAAATGTTCTTTCCCCCTCGTTTAGCCCAGTGCTGTACGGGCTTTTACGAGCATAAAACTCTTTTAATCTTTTTTCCCTCAGGGATAAGATCAAATTTCTATTTTTGATTAATACGATTACAAAACTAATCAAATTTTATCCAATAGAAAACAGTCATTGTATGATGTTATTATTAAATAATTACTTTAGTAATGAATTATAGAAAACAATATTGCTTTAGTTTTTAAAAAAAAATATTAATTTACATCCACGCCCGTCGTTGAATGAGATTTTTCTTGTGTTTATTTAATAAAATTGTACGCACTATATTCATAGAGTTCTAATCAATCGAAAAAAATCAGGTGCTACAGGGGAATCCCCCCCCCCTCCTCTTTGTTTGCACTACCGAGTTAAATTTAAGATATTTAAATCAAGTCAGTTTCAGTTAATTCTGAAACTTGTCATAAATAATTAATATATATCCCTTATTTAGACTACAAAAATTCCCTTTATCAAAAAACTTGTGGTTATATAATGATGCTAATTACCTCTTCTATTGTCTAAGCAATTACTTGTAATTATTTAAACTGCTTTGAAAGAAGCATATTGTTATGAATACAAAGCGATATCGCTTAAATTTCTTAGAAATGTTCTATGTAGTGTATTGCTAAGTATTAGACAATTAGATCAACTTAGTAAGGTATGTGTTTAACATTTAAATCGGAAGGAAGCATATTTGAATATCAAGTTCTGTTTGCTGATTTTCACGTTGTCTGGGTCCATATGTATTTTTCAATTTCTTTTCAGCTAAACGACTTTTCCTTTCCCCGATTCAATCTCATTTTCTCTCGACGAACATCTTTCGATCGTTCAACAATTGAATTTCCAGCGATTCTTATTGAGTTCTATATTCTCAATACTTCAATACTTTTTACAAATGGAAGCCACTGCGTTAACTTTATCTAGCACATTTTTTTTTATTTTTTTACTGTGCAATTACTGTTGTAACAAAATACAGATCAGACAACAATAGCTTTAAACTCCAAGACAAAACTCAAACCGCGGAATTATTTTAACAAATATAACAAACACACAACATACAACAAACATGCAACAAACGATTTATTTAAACGGTTGTATTATAATTATGGAAATGTAAATACTACACACCGACTGATTTATAAATATAAATCCGCCCCAGAAGAAACGTCTTCTGAAGCACCGAGAGATAGAATGATTTTGTAGTTTTTTAAAAATGTAATGCTGTCTATTCTAATCTAATGTACTGATATCGAATATAAAACACGCCGTGTAAATAATTTTTATTTTACAACGCAAAACAGTGCTGTATAAATAAGTCGGATACATTTGATGATGTTCCCACAATATTTTGCGTTTAACTCATCCCTTTCGTGATTGTAATACACATTTTCTTATTTCTTTTATTGCCACATACTTTTTAATAAAATAAAAGGATTTTAAAGCTCAAATTTATAGCAGTAATACTTTTCCTCTGAATAGGTTACTTCAAACATGTATTCAACTCCATCTTTCTGAAGAACACAGATGTGGTCTTATTGGATTATGAACAACTAAAACAATTAATTAAAAACAACAATTTTTTTGTAAGTTTTATTCAATTACAAATAACTTATTGAATTTACTAAAATCTTCTCTCCCCTTTTTAGAAACAAGATAGAAATTTAAATATTTTGAAACTAAAACAACAACGAAATCTAGAATAATCAGTAAAAATATGTAACATAAATTAAGTTCCCGCCTCTTACTGCGTAGTTATTCTATGAAAGTAGGTTCAAAAATTGCGTATTTTTTATCACGTATTTTAAATCTACATATTAAATCTACATTTTAGAGTTAAAATATACATAGAATTTTGGTAAAAGAGTTTTTATTTTAAAATATAGAATTATATTTTAAAATATAATATGAACATAACAATATAAATGGAAACATAAACAGGAATAGCACGGTAAAAATACATACCCGCGAAAAATACATATCCGCGAAAATCGCGGGTTGCTCAAATTCTGCTACATCTACGTTGCCCGTGGAAATCGTGGGATAAGCAACGAGAAGGTTAATGTCTGAGTGTAAATTATGAAATTAAATGTACAATTTAATGTACAATTATTTCGCATATTACCATATAATTAGTTATAGGAGTTACTTGCAGGCTATGCCGTCATCAGTATATTCTTAGACTAATGATCTAATTTAAACAAGATACATTAATATTAATTATTGATAGCAAAGTACACTACAAATATCACCATATGAAACTTGCAGATAATTTTTCCGGCATTATATATATCATTGTATTTTACATTGGAAAAAGTTTATTTAAAATTTTAAAAAGTTTCAATCTTCTTTTAGATCAAATGAGTGAAAAATTTTAATTGTTAACTAATAATACAAAAAGTGGAAGAAATTTTAAGTAATTGTGAAGAATTCTTAATAAAAATCAGTAAAATATAGACATAAAAAGTATCTATGCGCTCTGGCTAATCAGCTAATCCTGAGTGGGTCTTGTATCAGAATTCCTTGTGGGCCTCTTTACATCTTACTTTTTGCTTACACATATTGGGGCCTCTGTATCTTGAGGGCCCTGTATCATTGATATGACTGATACGGTGGTAATTACGCCCCTGTGTATGTACTTGAACCATAAACTTTTATTGGGAGAATTTTCTATATAATCCATTCGCTAAAAAGTTCAGTCTTGCTGCCAATAATATATAACAAATACTTCTCACATATATATTTTTACATCTATTGTACTGTAAATGTGCATTGAAGTCCTTGTCACTTTTTGTTGATGAAAGGAAAAATTAGAAATATATGGGATATATTTTTTTCCAGGATTCAACTGGAGGAAGTTACATTTATTTCTAAAGAAATTATAAGAAAATAAATACATATATGCTTGTAAAGTAACACACAATATATTCAAATATTTGAATAACTTTGCATATGTTTCAATACAAGAATTTACGAAATATATTCGACCACTTAAAAGAACATGATTATATACTTATAGAGGAAATACGTTGTGGCATATTGAATTTTAAATAAGCTAATTAATTTATAAGCTAATTTACATACATTTTTTCCCTTTTCCCCCATTCTCCCTTTTTTCTATTTCATTCCTTCCTTCTTTCTTTTTTTTTTTTCTTCTTTTTTTTCCCCCTATCCTTTAGATTTCTCTTTAATTTCCTATCAACTTTTTCCTGTTTCGTGAATCATCTCCTATACTTCAATATTTTTTTCTTTTATATTTTTAAAACTTGTTTTATTATAAATCTCCATCTTACATATTTCTTTATTTCTTCTAAATTTGGATACTTTTTTTTTCCTTTTCTCCTTTTATATAAGACATATCTTTCTTTCTTTCTTTTTCTTTTCTTTTCTTTTTTGCATTTCTATGTCCCTTACTTCTACTTCTTCTATATATCACAGATTAATCCCCATTATGCCAATCTAGAGGAAAAGAATTTTAAAAGACAGAATGACACATGAACAAGTACACAAAATAACTAAAATTACCAAGTGCATCATATGAAACAAATGTATAACAAACTAGGTTCAATTAATTTTAATCGATGATTTATAAACTATGTCTACACTGTCTCTTCAAGCAGAAACTTTTGTTTAATTTTTAATGTTATTTTACCATACTTTATCGCAGAAGACGAGGGTTCAACTTGCGTGAGTTCACTGCACCGAACGATTAACCAACTGTTCATTTTTATTTTTGTGCGCAAGGTTTCAATTCAAATAACACGGACTGTTACCAGATGAGACAGATTCAGCAGCTGCTGTTCCACAGACCACAAAAGGCGTGATAACTCCAACGAAATATTTGCATACAGTCGCACGCTAGCATCATCTTTTGTGGTTAAAGGGGTTCACAGAGTACGATAGTAGCAAGTTTTAAACGTGAGATAGTAGAAATGTAGGTGCATATTTGTCCGTTTTAGCTGTTTATTTGCTTAGTGCCGAGGTGGGCATTACGTCGATCGCGATCGACCGATGGACCGTCAAGACATTTTGGGATGGCAGCCTAAAAATTTTATCAGTTAATAATTATATACGGAAAATTCAAGATTGGCTGACAGTACGCAGACTAAGCCCTCTGCTGACTGTAACTACGAAAACTAACTTCGAATAAAAATATTTTTTTTTCTTTAATGTATTTTGAATTGTTTCATAATAAATGTATCATTTGATATAATTATATATATTTGGGATTATTATTATTAAGTTTGTATCGCGTTTCGTGTAACGTGGTTTTAAAAGTGTGTGTTTTTTTTTTAGTTCTATAGGTAAGTACATATTTCGTACTTATTATTAAGTGATAATAATAACCTCTTTTCCTTACCTCATCACACCTATGACATTGGGCAGTAGCGTACGCAAGAATTTTTTTAAAGGGAAGGGGTTGAGGGTTGAAGGTCTACCATTCTCGCAGCCCAATACGCAGCCAAACATATATATTTTTTATTTTTTCGATTGTTGGGAACAAAAAACAGCAAAAAATAAATTACTGAGTAAATAATTAACATTAATAAATAAAAAAAAAATTACTAATATCAAATACTTAATTACATTTTACATACTATATACATGGGACTATAATGAATCGGATGAAAATGAAGGGTTATGAGAGGGAGGGTCCGGACCGGTGAAACCCTCCACCGCCTTTGTGTGCGCCATTGACACTGGGTGGGCCGCAAGTCCTTGAAAATATCAGAAATAGCCCATCCTTGGTTTAGTGTAAAGGGGGAGGGGGATAATACCTAAGATCTGAAGTATTCCTTCAAATAAAAGTACTGCAGCATTAATGTTCTGTTCTGCAGCCGCTATCGTATTAAATAAAAGATCAGCTGAACTATTCATTTTTATCGAGCGCTTCCATTTCTCTAGGTATAAAATGCATTCCATTCGTCTCCTATACCGCAATGCTAAATGAAATTTCACTTTACACACGTTTAAAGAAGCACATTAATTATTTGTGAAGCGTTCACAAATTTAAAATGCACAGCGTTATAAATGGAATGCATAAATTACAACATTAAGAATTTGTATGAAAATTGATATAATTTTCTTCTTGAAAATGTATTTCGAGTAAAGTTCATGCTACTTTACATTTGACATAGAGCAGCACCCTAAATTAAGATTTAATTATGTAATGTAAAACAAAGAAATATTAAATTAAAATATGATAAAAAATATTCGTAATTTTCGTATTAATATTGTTTTTTTTAAATTAATTTTTACTCTCAAAAAATATTCTTAAGATTATGTAACAAACCAAAATCTTTTTTTATTACACTTGTACAAATGAAGAATTCGTCTCTATATAAATTGATTTGTATTAGATATTTTTTTACACTTTTATTGCTTGTGAAAAGCTTCTAAATATAAATTTTAGTAAATAATAGGATATTTTCAATTCTCCCTTCGAATTACATTTAGAAAAAAATCGTTGAATGGATTTATGATATATCTGAAAATTACGAAACTTATGATTATAAGAATAACATGCTAATTAAGTCAGTTTAACCATCGAATTATATTCAAAAAGAGAAATAAAATCTTAAAAAGTAAATTACGGGCATCATTTAAAGTCATATTTCTAATTTCGGATTAAAGTAATTTCGAAAAAAGTTAATTATGTTGAAAATTTGTTAAATAGAAATAAATTTTTTTATGTATTGAGTTGTTCTGGAAGTAATTTCGTTTTTCCCTGCAATGGATTTAATTGTATTTTACACACCAACTCCAAACTGAAGCCTCTTAATAATTATATGTTAAGAGAGCTGATATATAGCAAGGCTTGCTTGTGAAAAATTCAATTGATTCTACACAGGAGTTTTTGGTTGGTGCCCTTTTAAACGTGGAGAGTAAAAAGCAGCGTTTGGAAAAATGCTGTGAATGAAAAAATGTTGTACTATCGAAATGGAAAAATGCTGTTCAAGCAAGAAAAAAAAATCAGCCGATGTGCACGGAGAGAGAGGTTGTATTGACAGTAACCCAGGGTTTCTCAAACTGTGGGGCATGCTCCCGTAGGGGGCGGGATAACTCTACAAGGGGGCGCGAGTATATTGAAAATTTGAAAACAAAAGATTACTTAAAAAATTGTTAATTTACTGAAAGTAAACAAACAAAATACATTCTGACTTAATAAAAAACAAAACACACCTTTACACTGATGTAATACACTTATAAATGTATCAATACTGCACAATGAATTTTAAAATTAAATTAACAATACTAAGTTAAGAACAAGTTTAATAATTACCAGTGATCCCATGGGCTTGTCATATATAAAATTATATACACAAATTAACACTTATCTCGGTAATTTGTACCGTTTATAATGAATCCCTTAACTGTCGATCAAAAGTTACGTGATTCGCTCCCAAATGTCATCGTTTTTCACATAAGCGTTCGTCTGTGATGTATTGGGAGGGGGGGGGAGGGGGAGAGAAAGAATAAATAAGTAAATCCTTCGCAAACACGCTGTCAATGTCCTTCTATTGCATTCGATAGTCCTTTTATTGCGTTCGGAATAATTTTACGGATAGCAGAGCACAGAAAAGATCGTACTTCGAAAAGACATATATATATACGTCAGAAACAATTAACGCTTTGACTGAGTGAGACTTTTATACACGCCGGTAGAACTTAAGAGATTAAAGGTCTATTGCAGCTTTAGTGTCCAAGTTATAGTATTATAGAATTCAATACATTATTATTGTATGGAGGGAGGGGGGGGGATGATGAAAATTATGATTAAATATTGGGTCGCAAATATTGAAACTTTGAGAAGTACTGCAGTAACTCCAGTGCCAAAACTAATTTGCAAAATTCCGATCCGGGCAGTTTGGATATTAAAGATGTATCACGTTCTGGAAGGCCAGTTGAAGCTGATAAAGAAACAATAAATTCATTAACTGAAGCAAATCAGTGAATAACATCTCAGGAGATCGCTGAGAGACAATGTGCAATTTGTTGCTTGAGAAGAAAAGAAAATGGAAAAATAATAAAAAAAGCCGATATATTTCTGTCCTGATTGCAATACAAGACTTTGTATTACACCAGACTTCAAATTGTGTCTGCATATATATATGCACGTACACATAACTCACAACCGTTTGAAAAAAAGGGACAAACATGAATTTTATTTGTAAATGTCAGAGAAATTTTTTTTAAAGATATATATTAAACGCTATTCACATAGCATGCAGAGTGTACTTATAAAAATCAACCATTTACGGCTTTTTGTGTTTCCCAATTAGAAAATAAAAAATTGTGTGAAAACTTTAAAATTAAAAATTGAAGCAAAATTATTCCATTCTCATTTTATTAAATATCATGCTCAATTATATGTAATAACAAAATGTGGTTTGTTTTAAAAAAACATTTTGGTCAAAAAGATTGACCGGTGAAGGGGTTAATATACAATACGTCAAAAAAATATTTTAGCTGAAAAACTTTGTTTGAAATTACTTGAATTTGGCTTGGAAAAAAAACATAAATTTTATTTAAAAAAACACTGAATATTTCTTATTTATAAAATGTTGAATTTGGATGTAAATTCTGTAATGATTATCTATAAAGTAAAACCTATTTGTGCAGAAGCATATTTCTGAGGGAACTAATACCATATGTTATCTCTTGTTCTTTTGCATGATCTTTTTCTTCCTTAAAAGGCAAAACATCTGGAAAAAGAATATTATGTTTAA
The DNA here is from genome assembly GCA_019973975.1 of Trichonephila clavata. Lineage (NCBI taxonomy): Eukaryota > Metazoa > Arthropoda > Arachnida > Araneae > Nephilidae > Trichonephila > Trichonephila clavata. Next base: position 195,105 of record BMAO01016841.1, on the reverse strand, counting down.
CTCAATTATTTTTGTATCGATTTACTCTCTTTATATCTTAACTACGGAGATTATGACACGGAACTGGCATGAAATATTTGATCGAACGCTTGTCTTTTCCCACGTTTATCAATACTGTTTTTTCAGACGGGATTACATTTTTTATCCGTTCTCTCAAATTTTATCCCCTTTATCTTATACTTCTATTATTTAGGTCAAAGGCAACGCGTACTTAAACGAACATGATAAAACCGACGGGGAAAGAAAGATATTCTTAGTTATATGAGAGTTTTGCAGGTTTTATACGCCCATTTCTTTACGGGAATCTAAAGAATTTTTCTTACACTCAATGTGATTTTGAACAATATTGTTCTAATTTAAAATTGCAGATAATTACAAGCGAATAGGCCATTGACATAATTCAAACTTTCTTTGAAATTACTGAAACGTAAATTGATTTCGTTAAATGCCATGTGTTAATATTCTATTTCTAATTTATAGATATAGAAATTGATGACACAAAAATTAACTCAATTTTAAATGACCTTAACTATTACCTTATATTAGAGAATTTAATTTGCAAAATGTTGAGTTTGGTGTGTGAAAAGATTCATTTAGTATGTTGGCAATTACTGAATTTGCTTCTCAAAAGGATCAATTTAATTTGCGAAAGGCTGAATTTTCTTTATGAAAAAAATTACTTACGAAGGGGTTGACTGAGTTTCATAGAAGCGTACATTTGGCTCGAAAAAGATTACATTTCCATTAAAAACCCTATGAAAAAAAATTAACTGCTGCTTTTACCCCTGAAAACCTATTTAATTTTCTAAATCAATATCAGGTTTCTTGTTGACTATGTGATTCATGTAATGTCCTTTTCTTGTCTTTCATCTGTAAATCCACTGATGGATACTAATTAGTAGTACACACAGGATTTTTCAGAGGGGGGGGGGGGTTGAGGGGGGTGTCCAAAGTGGAAAGTCCGCCATTTACGTATGCTCCAATACGTCGCCCAACATATTGTTGTGATTTTGTCGGTTTTGGAAGGGAAGAATCAGTAAGAACTTAATTATTGAATAAATAATTAATAATGTGAGCGCGACCTACTCTAAGTCGCTCCTTCGCCGTCTTGCCTACCTAAGGGTGGGGGAGGAAAACAAAGCATCACCAGAAACTTCCATAATAATTATTATTTTATTACTATTCAAGCACACTAATCAACCACAAGTGAAACTACAAGAGAAGACCCTAGGAGTGATATAAAGAAAGCAATCTGCTCTAAGTAAACAAGCGCAAGTAATCTCTGTTTAGTTTAATCTAATCTAATCTATCTTAGATTATTAATTCTCAATCCATTAATTTATTATAGAAACGATTTATTATAGTCCTTATAACTCCCGTTGTGATAATAAAATAAATCTCACCTATGAATCATCGCAACAGTCCTCCTGCTACTTCTATCTTACATTTACAAAATCTTGACTTTATATAGTCAAACTAATTTAAATATCAAGATTTCTCCTTGAGGGATGGCTGTGAATTATTACGAAAGCTAGCCCTAAAGTTTCCTCAAGAGGAATAATGATAAGGTCGCGTATAGATCCGTCACAACATTAATTAATAAAATTAATTATTAGTAACAAATACTTGATTAAATTTTACGTAATATATACATTGGATTATAATCAATCGGAAAAAAATCAAGGGCTATGAGGGGGAGTCCGGACCCAGGGACCCCCACCCCCTTGTATGCACTATTGATACTGATGCATGACTTCATATGATGCATAAATCCATTTTATTTTATTTATTAATATGAACAACTTTCAGTTTGCCTCATGAAACAGTAAAAACGTAATTTAATTACTGAATTGGAGAAAGTAGGATTTATATATAATATTTTAAATAAGTTATGAAAAGTAAAGGAGAAAGAAAAATACTCTTAAATTTGTTAAAGGGTATTTAAATAGTTACCGTTCTAGAAACTTTAAATTTTTTTCTTATTAATTTTTCCACCGAATGCTTTTTGTAGTCTGAAAACTGTTTGCAATCTTGTGTTAACAAAAATTTCAATTGAAAAATTTTATTTCTCGACAAATGTTATTCAAAGATATCGGTAAAATAGTTTTTTGAAGATAAGAATATTATGTGAAAAATATGCTGAGTTGTATATTTAATTTGATACTACATAGATAAATTTTATTTAATGTACAGAGATATTTGATAAACTTAACTAATTCTTAATGTGAGTAGAAATTGGTGTTGGGATAATATTTAATAAATAATATTTGTTTCAATTTTTGATATAAATAAAAAAAAGAAACATTTTCTTTATAAATCATTATCAAGTAAAATCATAACTGACATATTATCATATGTCAAAATGCATTCGAAAAAAAAATCTCAATGTATAACCAGTATCTTTTTGCATTCTTAAATTGATTTTGCAAGCGTTCTTGGATCAACTATCAATAGTTGCCTTCTTTCTGCGAATTCTATTAAAAATATATTCCTTAAACTTTTCCTTTTGGGAATAATGCAAACCACATGCAGGATATGCGCCGCCAAAAAAGTAATCTAAAACTATTAATTTTTTTTTTGTGTGCAATTACATTTTGTGTCATTGTACATTTCTTGTAATAAAAGTGAAGTCAAATTGGTTTAGTAATACAAGGCTCGGTCACACACACATACACAAATATTACAAGACTTAGTTAATAGTACAAGACTCGGTATAAAATACCAAGCTTAAAAATAAAATCGCATATTTACAATAAAAAATATTGACATATTTAAGGTCAGTACTTTTAAAACGGAAAAAGTTTATGCGGTGAACACAACTAATAAAACGCTTTATTTAACTGCCTTTTATAAACGTTTTGTCTTAATAAATTAAGTTTTAAAAGGAAATTGGGAAATCTTTGTGCGGAGTTGCCAAAAAAAGGAATTATAAAATTAAATATTTCTTAACCTGGTGACTAATTTCATTTTTAGTTTAATATGAGCATAATTGCAATGTATGATTTTACAAAACAATTGATAGAGCGTCATTTTTATTGCGTAGTTTTTAAAGCTATATTCGCTATATTATATACCCAATATTAGGATACTTTTATCATTTGAAGGGGGGGGGGAAGGAAACCTGCCCGTATTTTGATTTTACTTTCAGATACTTCATTTAATAAATAACTTATTTTTGTGTCAATTAGACCTCCTATTTGTATATAAGGTGCTCTATATTTCATTTCATTATTGAATGCTAAGTGGATTTTAATTTTTGCTTCTAAAAACGAAAAAAAAATCGTGAATATATAATGAATGATACTGAATCGTACGGAATGAACATAATGAATAAGTATCATTTTATATAAGGATATATAAAAGGCTATCCTTTTATATTAGGATATTTTTCTGCCTGACAAACTCTTCCAAATTTGGATACTGTTTAGAATTCTTAAGGAAAAACCCTTAACCTAGTTTTATTAGTGCAATGAAATGCTTTGCATTCATTTTACAACCTTGATTATTTTTACCCATTTTCATTGTAAAATCTTTCACTAAATTTATATGCGCGGAGTTTCAGAACATTTTCTATAATGAATTAAGATTACATCTGTATCACGAAGTTATTTACAGTAAATATGAGAATGGAATTTATGAATTGGACTTTAAAATTATATTTGCGATTTTTCGTATATTTTTGACAAAACAAAAACAAAAAGTAAAAACTGTTTTTAAGCAGTGTGAGATTAACAAAAACCTTTTCTACAGCAAAAAAAAACTATAGAATCTTTTATATTAACGTTAGCCAACGAAAATGAAAATCCTTCCCCTACAAGATTTTTCCTCAAAATCAGAAAGTTAATAAACATAAAATTCGAAACATTTCCCCCTCTTAAGAGTGTGAATATGATATAAAATTCGTACAACCTTGTTTTTAAATTTGTAGTTCGAAAGTTAAGTGAAAAATTTATTACTAAATCTCTCTCTTCGAGATAAAAAATATTATATAATGCATAATATTAAATTCATACAAGTGCGAATCATTCTACGTAATATTGCTCTATTTAAGTCAGAAAGGTTTTTGCCAAAAAATTGAGAACGTCCACCCTTTTTTCTCCTTATAGGAAGGAGTTTTATGTAATTATTATGCTTTTTGATCATATTTTGAATTTAAAAAAGAAAATTAGATACTATTACTAAGCCAAGAAGTATAATAGAAGCGTTACTGACAGTAAGTTTTCGAAAAATAACACATAATAGAAGAATATTAACAATGTCAGAAATTTGTTTATTTTTAATTTAAGATTATTTTATCATCTTAAAGCTGTCTTCTTCAAATGTGCGAGAGCCTGAACTAAACACGGAGCCCATTTTCAGACAGAAAATGTCTCAATGTTCATAAAAATTAGCGACACTTTAATCCATTCATCTGTTTATAATATAAAACATTTTTAAAATTTCAAAATATTCCATAAATAACTCATTTTTCATTATAGAAGAAATATATATAATATGAGAGAAAAATATATAGAGCTCATCAGTTAGCTCTAATTAAAATTGCGGTACTGGAGAAAAAAGGTAAAACGTAATTTACACCAGAAAAAATGGATTAGATCAGATAAAAATGAGGATTGTGATAAAATAAGCTGTTCTTTATAGGTTAGTGATGTTAGAATGTAATATTAACGTTTCAGCTCTTTTATAACTAAATATATTCTAAATATGAGTCCTATTCTTTAACATAAACCGATGTCAACCTTAAGAGTGGGAATTTGTGATAAAATTTATGCTTTCTGTATGTCACCACAAAGGAAGCTATGCATCTGTTGAAATGGAATGGATGGAAGCATTTCTTGCAACAGAAAGAAGGTTTATGCGAAACCTTAGGGAAATGCCAATCATTCTCAGAAACAGGACTTCCCATTCAAATTAGGAAATTTTTAGGCATTTTTCTTTCTTTCAAGAGTGTGGATTTTAGGGTGGCTCGTGTTTATCAGGAGAAAAAAATATTGTTAATCGGAGCTTACTTTAGTGGAAAAAATGTTTTAAAATATGGAGATTCGGAGAAAAATAATTACGTATGAAAAATAATAATTTCAAAGTTTTACTATTTGTCCCCAAAAGGCTAAATTTTCTAAAAAACGTTAAAAAAAAAAGATTTAATTTTTTTATTAGATGATTATACTCCATTATTTATTACTCCAAAAAATGTAATTGGTTTTTCTACAAAAAGAATGATTCTTGATAAATGTGTTATGAATAGCACAATGTACATAGCAATATTTCATATAACCCCAGCTTTCTCTCCCCACACCGTTGAATTAATCCGATCCGAGTTGTTTCTTGTCTTCCGCTTTATCGCGCATTTTTGACAGTACAATTTTTTAAAAAATTAACGTTAAAGAAGAGCTGTTAAAAATGCATCTTTTTTTTTATTTCTTGTAACTACCGTATTTACTCGAATCTAAGCTACACTATTTTTATTGTGTTAATACTACTGAAAACCAGGTGCGGCTTAGAATCGAAGGCAAAACATTTGTTGGATGGGGAAAATTGAGTTCCCACCCCATTCAAAAGGAAAAATGTAACCGCCCATTCTGGCTACTTAACCCATTCTCCGCAGTTTATCTTCAGTGTTCAGTCTACCCTAAACATCGTTGTCTGGTCGTATTTAGAAAATTGTTTGTATGCGTTTTCTTTTAATCACCTAAACATCAAAGATATCGGTAATAAATAAAGACGAGTTCACTATGACGTAAGTGTGGGAAGGAAGTTAATATTACATGCAGAAAAAAAATGGAAACAGAGCAGCGGCAACTGAAAATTTGATACGGATGAAACTAAAATGCGTCGATGGCGTAAGCAAAATTATATAATTTTTATTTGTAAATTCTGAACAGTCTTTCATAATTCTTTTACGTTCCTCTTTAATACATTGTTTTAAAAAAATGCTGCATAGCAAATGAATTAAATGGCAAGGAAAACGACATATTAGGGAAAATGGTGACGCCGACACCAATTCCGAAGTCGAATCCTTTCGAAGTGACAAATTATTTTCGATTTTTTAAAAATTTCTTAAGCATTGGATATTGAAGAACCTTTTACACAATTTTTTTGACCTCAAAAATGTGCAGAGAATTGGGGGTGCGGCTTAGAATCGCTGACAACATTTTTTCACAGAAACATTTTGAGAATTTCAGGTGCGCTTTAGAATCGATGGCGGCTTAGATTCGAGTAAATACGGTATTTAGTACGATTCCTCTCATCATAATAAATGTTAAAAAGTACTTATATATATATATATATATATATTACTTTAATAAAAATGACTTTGACTTTTTACCATAAAAATTTTTAAAACACCTAACCTTCATTTTCCTTGTCGCAATACTTAACAAAAGTTCATTTTTAAAAAATTTTCTTTATCTCTTCATACGTATATCAGAGAACATCTTTTCCGCATAGGTAGGTTTTGGAATTCTGGAAAAAAAAAAGTTCTTTAATCCATTCTAATAGATATGCAATTAAAAATATTATTCGATATTTTTAACTGAAAGGAAAAATGGTAACTGTTATGAAATTGTGAATTAAATAGAAACTTGCAACTCTAATATAATATTACTCATGCCAATAAATGAAACTTGATGTCAAATACTGTATTCATGAAGCAGTCTGCTTCCGAAAGAGGGAACGTGATCATATTTCTGAGCCTGTGCGCGTAGCTGTGTGACCTTCACTTGTCCATTTGCTATTAGCTGAAATGCGTGACCAACAACAATCGTGAATAGCGCGTTTTGCTCGTAAAACGCTGCACTAAAGCGAATTTAACGACTCAAAACGAGACTTTTTCTTTTTTTAAAAAAAGAACATTCAATTGAAATGGTTCTGTTTTGCAAAAGGTGTTCGGTTTTGCATGGTGAGACAATGCAAAAAGCGTAGAAATAGTTACGAAATGTTTTTTATACTTTTGTCAATCCTGCTGATAAATAACAAGGAGCAAACCATGCTCATCAATTTATTCAATTCTTGTTATAATTTTTATGAATGTTATTTTTCACGAAGTTTATGTATTGTTAAAAATGATGTGCAGAATGTGGGCCGTATGAAACAAGCTACAGTCGACTCTCACTAACTCAAACTTTCAATAATACGAACCTCTCGATAATTCGAAGTATATGCTCAGTCCCTAGAAAAACTCTTGATATTTCGAACTAAACAATACGTTTTGGTACATTCAATATTTCGAAGTAAAATTTGTGGTTGGCCACTCTACAATACGCAATAATTCGAAGTTATCTTACAAAACTCTCGACAATTCGAACATTTATTATCTACAGTTCTGTAGCAAACAGGTTAGAGCTTACATGTTTTGTGTTGTATTGTCTTTGCATGTCTACCCTGTAACGTAGCCTCTTTGATAACCATTTATCTGTTACCCCTTCTTTGTGTTTCCCGGTTCCTCAGATGAAGATTGTGTCTTTTGCTTCGGGCTGACATAACGATTTATGGTTCATCTGTCTGACTTATAGCATGTTAAACCCAATAGGGCACGGGCCTGACTGGACCCTGCCTTGAAGAACCAATGTTGTTGGGGCCAGTGTCTGAGAGAACCGGGTGCGAAACGATTTTATTTCCAATGAGGAATGGAAGAAATTTGGTGAGGCGAGAAAGAGTCCTTTTCGAGAATTACTACATAAATGTATTCATTTAATACATGGGTTTTAACTTCTGTATAATATTTATACTGTATAATATGTGTGTGTACTTTTTAAAAAATATTTTAAAGTAATTTTATACATATGTACAATTGTTATTTTATAACATAGTTTAAAATTTAAACGTGTTAGAAAAAATTTGGGAGTTTTTCTTACTTTTTTGATGATTCGAACTCCTGATAATTCGAAGTTTTTCATTGGTCCCTTCAACTTCGAATTATCGAGAGTCGACTGTATACGGAGTTTGTGATGTTCAGTTTTCAGTTTCGGTATGTAGCTTAACAGGATTTTGCTCAATTTTGATGATTTGAATTCATATAGCTGACCAATGTTCATTGCCCAAAGTTGGTCTATGCAAATAAACTAATAACTGAAGAGGATTCATCTTCTGTGTAATTTTTATACGATATATTATTCTCATAAGCGAATTAGAAGCAGTGATTAAATAAGTTAAATTTATATTCTGTGAGTTTGGAGAAAGCATTGCAAATGCACTTTATTTTAGATAGTGCAATACTTAATTTTATTTGAGATATGAATCTGAATTAAATTTAGAAATTAGTCGAAACTGGCCTCTCTCTCTTCCTCATTTATATTTGAATATTTTTAGTTTCTTTCAAGAAGAAATTCATTTTTGATATACTCTTTAGAACAGAGGTTCCCAAACATTTTTGTCTCTTAGATCCCCTTGCCATGTTTTTGGTTTGGGATAGATCCCTGCTTACCTAATATTGAATTTTTACAAATTTAACCACTCCAATGTGTTTTTGATGGCTAGTACAGAGCTCTATACTTACTTTAAAGGACTTAAATTTATAACTGTAGAGAAGTATGGTCTTTAAAACTTAAAAAGCACATGTTAATTAATTAATTAAAACTTAATTAATACATAAAATAACCGAACAACAAACAAATGACTTTAATGGGAGGGATGTACCTGGAGCTTCAATAGCAAATTTTCAACATTTGGTATCAGTCTTGTCCGGTTTAACCCTAAATCACCTCTGTTAGTAGTAACCAGTTTTTTAAATTTTTTCCATTCTTTCTAGCTTCAATTTGGGAGATTGGTAACTGCGCTGAAACTCTTCACTAGGAATAGCAATTAAAAGTTTCCCTAATTTGGGATAAAAAGCACCAAAAAAATTTGCTTTTATCCGTTTCTAAACTTTACTTTAAGATCTTCGTTAGTGACTATTCCGATCGGTCCCTATTGTAACATGAAATTTTTATTTTCAATGTGACCGTATGAAATCATTGTCCACTGTGGAATTATCACAGTAAAGCATTCTCAAACCTAGTATCATAATCTGAGTAGAGAACATTTACATGCTCAACGTAGATTCAAATATCCTGACAGATAATGTTTTGACAAATTGAGAAAATTCGCAACTTCCAATGTTATACTGCTTTAGTTTAATTTTGGGGGGAAAAGTGCTGAAATGGTCCTTTATTTAATAAAATTTATTGTAACCTTATAACTGCAAATCCGCCTCATTAAATTTAGTAAATAAATCTATTAAGGTATCCGACTGGTTACGATAACTTTTTTTTTTAAAAAGGAGATATGGAGATTTTTTTGTTATTTTTAGATTTGTTTAGTGCATTTTAAGAAAAATGTGCTAAAATTAAGAAGAAAAAAAGAAATTAATATTACTAAAATGGGTGAAAATTTGCAAAAAATAACATAAATGGGGCCCCTACTGTACCAAAAATTTATGAACAAATTTTCAATTCTATTGTGTTGCTATGTTATTCATTTTTGAAATGACCTTCAGGATAAAATATATTTTAATTTTTACAAAAACTAGAGCACTTTATCTCAGTTATTATAGGAAATTGCTTAAAAAAACAGTGATTATATTCACATAAGGGACTGTAAATTTTGTCATAAAACAGTGATTGATAAATCTGAAGGTTAAAACAAATCTACTATTATACAGAACTTACAGAAAAAATTTCAGTTGATTATGTTCAAAACTTTTTTAGCAATCGCTGACCCCGTTTGATTACTTTCAAAAAATCACATTTCGAGTAAAACGCGTTTTAAAGTATGACATCTTGGTTAAAGTAATGGCATCTGCTTTTACTAAAACACTTGTACTTTTTGTTCTAGTGAACGGAAAATGATAAACTTGGTATTTTTATGAAGCTAATAAGATAGTCCATAAAATAAAATCATAAAAAAAATTGGCAATTTTTGGCAAAATTCACAATTTTAGGGTTGTCGGATACCTTAAATAGGTAAAATTTGGTTTCCACTTGATTTAATTTTCTTTTAAAATTAAAGTCACGTCTGGTTAAATGAGAGCCACTGTCATAGACTTCCATTTACACCTCATGGACCCTAAAATTATTTTTTGGCTGACGTGGACCCTTTGCAAGTCATCATAGACTCCTGGGGGTCGATATAGACCACTTTGGAAATCACTGCTTTAAAACAATAAAAGAAATGTGCTAAAATTTAAAAAAAAAAAGAAAAAGAAGAAGAATATTGCTAATGTTATTAAAACCGAGAAAGATCGCCTAATTCAAACCTATGTCCGTTTAATGATAAAGAACAGATACTAAATTCCGAACATTTTTTCAAATAAAGAGAAATTGTCTAAAGATTAATAGCACTTATTCCATATCCATTGTCTTTTACAAAGAAGCATATTTTAATGTACTACTGCATAAATCAATACATTTTTTTAGTATGTAGTTTCTGTTTTCGTCTCTGTGATTAAAAAGGGTAGGTTCATGAATTTCGGCCCCCAAACACATTTTTTACTTTCCCCATTTTAATAAAATATAAGTTTCTACGCTTCTAATGGTGCAAAAATTATCATTCTACGTGCAGTAGAAGTATTTTTAACAATTTTTTGAAAATATTTTACCACCTGCCAAAGTCTAATAAATCCATTACTGAAATCCATTTTTCTCAAGACTAACATTTTTACCATATAAGGAACATTTGTTCCTAAACTACTGCATTTAACAGCTTATAACTTTTCATAATTAATAATTACACCCTAATACATATTTTAATCAAGGGATTTTTTCAAAAAATATTCTGACTTAATTTATAGCATAAAATTTCACTGTTTTTGGATAAAAAACAGATTCGTGCAAAAAATATTTTCTTAAAAAATAACTAGACATCCTATACATAAAATCTCTGATACAAGTATGTATTATGGTTCAAAGAATATTCAGTAAAAAATTTGGAGATTTTTATTCAATAGAATGTTTATAAATGTTCCTTAAAAATACCTATTTTTAACATTACTGAGATACAGATCCTGTTTCGTGAACCTACCCCCTTAATGCCATTGAATTTTTTAAAATTTTATGAGCAATTAAAACTTATTGAATGATTATACCTTTTAAAGGACACCCAGGGTAAAAAAAATAGGAATTTACTTATTATTACTCTGCATAAGTTTATGTTAATGTTTTGACACGCACGCATTTTTCTACTTGAAAAAGTGTTGAGAACTTTTATCTTGTATTTCAACACAAATTGAATTGTCACAGTAAAAGCTAGACGAGACTATTGGAGACGTAACTCGAGGCCACAATACACTGGCGTAACTAGTTCTGATTGGGCTCTGTATCACAAAATCCATTTGGACCCTTTTTTAGATATGAAAATCCTGTTAGTGGGACTGTAGTTACACATATTGGGGACCCTGTAGCTCGGAGGCCCCGTATTTTGACACGGCGGTAGCTACGCCCCTGCCACGACAGCAAAATGGTCATGACTGAGAATTCTTAACTGACATTGTTTCGGTCAAATTGAGTTTATTTGAATCCTTTTGTTACTAAAGATCCTTCATGTACAGGGGTGGATGTACTTTATATCTGCCGTGGCTCAAAGTCCTCTCGTTATCGTAGAGTGAATGTTTGGAGAATAAAGGCTAATTCAAATGTCGTTCTCATTACGTTCAAAAATATGAGATCCCCTGCCAATAGTCTAAGCCTCAACCTTTTTTTCTGCAGGACCACATACATACGCCAGCCATTTCACTCGGGCCGCAACATGAGGTTAAACGGGGGAGGGAGAGAAATACTTTAAGACCTAGATAAAATTGAAAATTGAAAATGTGGAAAATGGATCAAAATATTAAAAATCATGTTTTTGCTTTTTTAATTTTTATTTTTTAAATATATATTTTTATTTTTGTCACTAACTCTATATTAAAAGAATTTAAGAAACACTCATTCACAATTTTTGCATCAGTAAACGGTTTCATATGATTACCAATAATATAACAAACTTCATAGGATGTGTTTGTTACTGCTGCGACATTACCACTGACAAAACATTGTGTTGCTGTTGCAAAGAATATTCAATAAAGCCAATTTACATCTCTTGAAAGAGATCTTGGAGGAAAAGTGTCATTGAATGGATTCCTGTTTGCTGGTATTTTTAAATGCAGCACTTTCGTGACAAATCAAACAAGTACTTATCCATGTTTGTTTTTCACTACAAAACAGTCAACCTCCAGATCGTTCGAATATTTTTCGCTTGCAAGGTATGAAAAATTGTTGAAAATTAGTTCCACCCATAAAATTGTCGCTACTTTACTGTTATCACTAACCGTAACCGGTACAAATAGAGAAAGAATGTGAATGCGCAGCCGTACGACATCGACAGCAAAAATGTAAAACTTATATATTTGATTTCTTGTCAAAGAATTTCCCATCAAATTTTTAATACATTGTTCTTAAATAAGTGAATTTTTCAGAGCAAAATGGGTCATGACCGGGCCACTTAAAAAGGCTCGGTGGGCCGCAGGTTGAGTATCGCTGGTCTAAGCGCAACGGTAATAAACAAGCAACCAAGCGACAGACTTCGTCGCTTGGTTAAATCAATCAAATGATGACACCGATATCTGAAAATTCTTTAGTGGAATCAGTATACGAATTCGTGATTTGATTTGGATGTCACAAGCCACACACTAGAAACTCACGATCTTGACCACTTGGCTTCCGCAAACTTTTCGTGTTAAGCAACTTATATGCGTAGTTTTGTCCTAGTTCTTTCAAAATTTATTTCAAATTTATGTAAGTTGTACTTATTTTCAGTAATTAGAGCAGTAACTTATCATTAAATGCCTTTCAAACACAGTATAGCTACACAATAAATATTTTGTACAGTGTATATTTGTTGACACGGTATATTTATATAACATTTTGTACACACAGTAGTTTGCACTGTACTTTTACGCAATATACTTGTGAGGGAAGAGATACCTCTTCCCTCAGTGTGGGGAGGTCGGAAGGAAGACTAGCCATATTCCAAAATAATTTCAATCTATTTTTAATATCAACAACAACGCAAAACTTATTAACCAAGTCTAAAGATGCACCCAAATTCTTAATATGAATTACAATAGCGAGGCCGACGAGATACGAGAAGACTAATAATTAAAACAGATCACTTACGTCCAAGCAATACCTTCTAATTCTCTTAGCGACCTAATCTAATTTAATTTCTACTTGACAAGTCGTCAACTTTAATATTACAATATTCAACTACTAAACATCCATGCTCACTTTATGTTTAATCTATTACTGCTATCTGTAGCACAGTCTAACTTCTCTCAAATCTCTCCAAAACTTAATCTCATCTTTTATTTTAACGCGGAAGTTTAATCTTTATATGCAAGACTTAATTTGCATGCCCACATCTTCTTCGCAGGAAGAGGTTTTCAATAAATTAAATTTTAAAGATCATTTTTCCGCAAGAGGATTTGTTAGTAGAAAAACACAGAGTAGAGACCCTTGACATACTTACGTAACACTTTTCATATTTTCTGAATGTGTTTTCTGTCTTTTTATGTTTGGACTTATTTTTGTAAGCCACGTATATCAGTAAATATTAAAAATAACTTACTGATTATTGTTTTTTATCGTTATACATTCGATAAAGCAACAAATGGTGACATGTGTTGATTTCAAATACAGGATTGAGAGAAAGAAATATTGCTTTTGTGGATTGATAATTATATTCCAGAAAATTAGGAAAGCATTTTATTTTATGTGTTTTATAACTATCCTTCTCAGTAATATATAAAATAATTTTAGCTAGTTTTAAAAACTGATAAATAAGGTTCAAAGTTTTAGAAATATTAAGCATAGTTAAATACAAAAGGATATTTTTCTTTTTAATGTCTGCAAACAGATTAAAATTCTCGCATTCCCTCAGAAAGAGCAAAGTTCGTTTCTAGCTTTCTAACCTATTTTAAAAACTTAAAATATTTTTATAATACTGAAAGAAACACACATACACGTGTAGTATTATTCACATGAATCTAGACAGTTTCAGCACAAAATGCTTATTCGTCGTATGTCTTGCATACACCATGCGAATTGATGCAGTAACAATGACATTGCAGAAAAGTAGTAAAGAGTAAAAATGAAAAGAAATATCCTTTTGAAACGCGTAAACTTAACTTTGAGAAAGGAGTGAAGTATAATGCATCTGAAAAAGAACAATGTGAGAGCCTTAAAAGTGCTTTGTTGCCAGATTGCATGTCAAGAACCAATTTGTCGCGGCCCACTAGTTCAGATGCCAGTTAATGTCCTTTCTACGCAAGCGCAGTAATATCAAAAAGTTCGCTATGCTCTGTTACCATGGGTATACTTGAGGATGAACAAGGATTTATTTTTAAATTTTCAGTAATATATTATGCCCGACTTTTCTTGTTTGTGTAGTCATTTAAAAGTTGCGATGTGATTTCTAATCAAACACAATTAAATTATTTAAAAGTATTGTGATTCATTTTTTAATTCAATATTGTTAAATTTTGAAAGGACAATAGTAAGTAAGAAAGTAAGTTAGAAAACTGTGCATTAATTTTTAGCGCGTTTTTCACGTAGTGGAACAAAAGCGCTTATTAGGACGCAAATTTCATCTTCGTCTTCGTTCCATATTTTGTCGTACCTTTTTCTCAGTCAATAAGCAACACCAATTGACCTCGGGTTTTCGGCATTGGGTCGCATTTGTGCCCTAGATGAGCCGAATCATATTTAAATTTTCCCATAGTTTTCCCGAATTTTCCTACAAATTTTCCTGAATTTCGCTAGTTTATAACAAAATTTTCTCAAATTTTACCTAGTGCTTTTGTAGCTTCTGTAAAAAAAAAAAAAAAAATTTTTTTTTGCTTTTTTATAGTGCTGATACAGATTTGTGTCATTATTTCTTTTCAGCTCAATAGTAGTACATTTAGAGGAGTGGTACAGTACACTACTTTCTGTTAGTAAAAAATTCATTAGTTGCATTATTGTAAAATACAACATGTGAAAAACGCGCCAAAACTACTTGGCCATGCTAATGATTGATATCTTGTTTCTTTGAAAGCCTATCATGAGAAATATTTTCCTAAAAGTTATAATTTTTTAATTATATATGTCTGTAAATTCACAGAAATATACATTACCCCACACATATTGCTAATGTTTTATTACAATTTCAAACGTGTTTAGTTTGGTATCATGGTAATGTTGACCCGTACAAGATGGGATGAAAAGGTCCCTTTATATATATACAATTTAACGTTGGAAATACTTTTATGAAAATTATTATTATTACTATCTTATTATGATCATTATTATTTTAGCTCATTTTCAAAGCTTGAATGTCAAGGTTTTATATTGTAACTTAGAAAAAATGCTCATTCCTTATACTAAGTAAAGTATGAAGAAAAAATTATGGAATGTTATAATATATTCATTGCTCAAACACAGATCAAATGTGCATCATTTTTATTTATGAAAGAAATTGTTTTTCTCTGGGAGTACTGAAGGAGGATCGTGTTTTGTCAAATAAGTTCTAGAACAACGGTTGCCAACTTCTAAACTTCAATATCTTAAATGCAGCAAAGGGCTTAGGTTAAACCGAACCAAAGGACCACCATAACACCCAGATAGGAGTTTAAGTTTTTGCAGAAAACAGGCAGCCTATTTATGGTCCATGAAAAATTTTCGATGGTCTGCAAAAAAATTGGGACATGATTTATATTTTTAGAAAGATTCAGTTTCAAAAAACACGAATTATAAAACATTTTATAAAATAAAGATTATATATATTTTTTTCGATCTCTCTCTCTCTCTCTCTCTCTCTTAACTACTACTTTTTGTGAAAAATTCCTTCTGAGTTTAGCGACTTTTTAGTTACTTTTGCAGAAGTTGTATCGCGATATTTAATAGGGAGAGTTGGCAACCATGGTAAATTAATAGCATAACCTTTCAGTTTGTTGATATTGCTTTAAAAACCAGTTTGTTTTTGCTTTTAGTAAAATTCCTTTTCTGTGATATGAAAATGTAAATAGAGCCGTAAATAAGTAATAATATAGTTATTATGTACTTTATATATAAAGATTAAAAACAGCTATCTTGACTATATTAGATGATAAACACGCACATACAAGGTTTCTTTGGTTTTATTGGTGCATTTCACATTAAAATAAAGATTTTCTTCTCATTAAATAAATGTATTTACCTTCTTTCCCCTAAATTCATATTAGTAGTCCATCAAATATAAATTATACATTTAGTGGTCAACGAAGCTTTAAATGTTGGCTACCAATGTTCTAGAGAACCGCATGATTGAACTCAAAGCCAATATTTGCCAAGAAATTCTAAATGATACAGAAAAAGATATTACAAATTGACATGTAAAATGCGTCGGAAAAGACCTATACTTCCGAAATGGATTATAATATTCATCTAAGAGTTAGAGTTTTTATATCCTATAACAATAATTTTTAATATTTAGGGTATCATACATATAAATGAATACATTCCATTATAAAACATTATATACATTTAAAACTTTTAGGTGATTTTTAGCGCATCCTATGATTCGTTTGTGAAAAAACAACAGTTTAAAAGTAAACAACACTCATTAGCTCTAACATTTATTTACAAGGGAATCTGAATTATTTTGTTGAGTAAAAATTTATGAATCCGTTCTTGTACAACAAGAGAAAATAATTCCATTATGACTTGAGCGTAATAAGTAATTCCGGTGAACTGTTCCAAGCAATTCTAATTTAAATTATGAAATATTATCTTCTTTTCTCTTCCTTCGCGTTTATTTCTTTATAAGTATTTTATTTGTGATTAATCCAAAAGTCGGAATATAATAAGTAAGCTTTTTTTGTTTTGTTTTGACGAATGTCATTACTCTATTGCTATTGGAAAGAAATTGATTGCATAGATTGATTTCTTTAAAAATATTTAAATTGTTGTTATAATCAGATTCATTAGTATATTAACTTGTTTTGACAAATATTATTACTCTAAAATATAAATGAAGGGGTGTATAAAATTGCTGGAATTCCAGAGAGGGAAAAACTGAGGAATTGCAACTAAAGATGCGACCATTGATATATATATATATATATATTTAATTTTACTTACATTTATCCAGATCTTTATCAAGCTCATTAAAAAATTATAAAGACGAAAAACAGAGTTTTATTTGATGAATCATTATAATAGCAATGTTAGATTTGAATTTTGTCGCAACCAAGACAACATCCGAATGATTCCTATCCGTTGATTTGTTAATATAAATAACCGAAAATATGCTCAAAAACAAATGTTGATTCAAAGGTACAATAATTTATTAATGTTTTTATGTTGATATTGTTTTATAATTATAGCGAAACTTGCTCCCTTCGTGTCTAAGCACCGTGGCTCAGTCGGTAGAGTTGCAAAGTCGCAAGTGACTAGTTATCGGTTCGAATCCGATTCCAGATGAGTAACCTAAAAGAAAAAAAAATATATATATGATTTGCTTTTTTTCCCCTTTCATCCCCCCCTTTCAAATGGAGCTAGGGCATAATAAATGGATTTTTTTTTGAAAGAAAATAACATTGGAATAATTAAAATCTTACCATCTTATGACAGTTAATGAATAGATCGGGTATCGGCAACCATGGGGCACGCGATGCAATTTTCAGTGGCACTCTGCACTTCTCAACAAATTGGTCAATTTTTGAGTTGTTAAATTTTCAATTTACCTTATTTGACAAACATCTTTAGAAAAATGGACATTTACGGAATTACGAAAAAATCTGGAATCTAAAAATAATTTACATCTATTTTGTAAATTATTAAATGTAATGTCATTGCTAGAGAGATTTAGTTGTTTGAAGAGAGAAAATTGCGCATGCATTCTGCTTTCCGCTTTTGGGTCTGCATATTTAAGTAAAAAATCTTCCTTCATTTGAAAAATATTTCGAATCAGCAAAGAAATTGTTTAACTGTTAACTGTGTTTCGAATCTGTTAAATTGAAAGTCACAAATTACACCCTTGATTTTGCGATATGACAGTAGAGCGGTGCAAGCACTAGGTTCGCATTAAAATTTTTACTTTTTATTTAACTATAATGAATGAAATTACTTATATTTTATGCTGTCCATTTTTTATTTTAATAAATATGTTTAAACATACATATGTATAATTTTAGTTTTTTTTTTTTTTTTTTTAAATTTTGTTGGAGAAATATAGCTACGAGCTAATAATAGCTGTAGCTCGTATATTTTTGTGTTAAGAAATATCTTTAAATGATTCCAAATAAATATACTAATGAAACTCTGCTATCTATATTATTGACCTCTATTCTTCAACCTTGCATTTATTATTACGGGAATCCAACTGTTTCAGAAATGCCCTACTGTGTGACACGTTGAATCATAGTAGTAGATTGATTTGACGCGCTGAATCATATTGGTAGATTGATTTTGCACGCCACAGCTAAAAGGTTGCCGATCCCTGGGATAGATTGTACATTTCAAGTCTCGATTTGCTTATTCCTGTCCCAATACTTTGTCTCCCTAGTTTCGTATAACGGGAGGCGTGTGTCTATATTAAGACAGTCCTAAAAATCACCGAAATGTTTCTTTAAAATATGAATATACTACAAAAATACAATACAAATCATAATAAAAATATAGATAACCTCTTTCCCCAACAATCAAAAAAGTTACATGGATTAATTTAACTAACATGAAACCATTTGTTTTACTTACGAAGTCATTCTGAAAATTAAATTCATATTTTTGAAGTCCATTATCAGGGACGTCTTAAGGCCGGGGTGGGCATTATATCGATCGCGATCGACCGGTGGACCGCTAAGACATTTTGGGGTGATCGCCTAAAAATGTTACCAGTTAGTAATTATATACGGAAAATTCAAGATTGGTTGACATCACATTACGCAGGCTAAGCCTTCTTCTAACTATAAGAACAAAAAGTAAGCTTTGATAAAAATGTTTTATTTTTTTTTTAATGTATTTTGAATTGTTTCATAATAAATGTATCATTTGATATAATTATATTTCGGGCAATTATTATTAGGTTTGTATCTTGCGTTTTGCTTTAAACGTGGTTTTAAAAGTCATTTTTTTTTTATTTTAGTTCTGTAGGTCTCAGTACATATTCCGTACTTATTATTAAGTTATAATAATAACTTTTTCCTCACCTCACCACACCTACGACATTGGGCCGCATAGAGTACACAAGGATTTTTAAAAGGAAGGGGGAGGTCGAAGGTTGAAGGTCTATCATTCTCGTATCATTCCCCAATACGCAGCCAAACATATTTTTTTTTTTTGATTTTGTCGATTGTCGGGAACAAAAACAGCAAAAAATAAATTACTGAATTAACAATTAACATTGATAAATAAAAAATGTCTAATATCAAATACTAAATTACATTTTACATACTATATACATGGCTATAATGAATCGGAAAAAAAATGAAGGGTTCTGAGGGAGGGTCCTGATCCGTGGACCCCTTCCCCGCCCTTGTGAGTGCCACTGACACTGGGTGGACCGCAACTCCTTGAAAAAATTAGAAGTAGCCCACACCTTGGAAAAGTCTGCCCACCCCTGTCTTAAGGCATAGGCCAACTGGGCCCGGGCCCAGGGTCTCGGCTACAATGGGGCCTCGTCTCATTCTCAATTCAACTTTAATAAGATTATAATTCGAATAATTTCAACGGTCAAATGTTTTTTCCGGTTATATACTCCGAAAAACTGGGAATTTTGGACAATATGTCTACTGGCTACATGTGATGACCATCGTCTTTGTATAGGCATAAGTCTACCACTATACACCATCATTACTCATTCAGTCGAAAGGCGACAGTTGGTCAAGCCGGTGTGTGCAGTTGTAATTCCTGTATATTCAATTGTTTTGGGTCATTGTTTGTACGAGTATTTGACAAGAGGTATGCCCCGTACTCTCTACTTTTAAGGGTCATAGATAGGGCTTACATTAGCATAGGGGCCCAGGGCCTGAAGAAGTCTTAAGATGTCCCTATCTATTATTGAAAATGAAATTCCTATTTAAAAACCTTATCAAATTCTTTCTGCAGTTTTCATATGAAAAAGTATTTCGAATCAGCAAAGAAATTGCTTAACGACTGAGAACCTCAAGAAGTCTTAAGGTGTCCCTGTCCCATTAATGAAAACGAAATTCTTATTTAAAAACCTTATTAAAATCTTTCTGCAGTTTGTTGATCATATGAAAGAGTAACACCTCAATGCTTTTAGCAGGGAGACATACTATCGGAAAGATAATTTTTCGGAGTATAAAGGGAGATTGAAAATATTCCAAAAAGTTATCCAAGTATTATTTTATCATTTTTTTTTTTTTTTTTTGCAACATAGTAGTAAAATAAATGTCAAATTCGTCATCTTTGACGATCATCTCAGCCAGGAATTCACGCATATCTAGAATTTTATTCTCCAAAAACTTAGATTCTTTTTGTTAAACTTTTATACGAACTATAATGACTAATAAGGGAGCCCAGTGACTGAGTGGTAGTGTATCACGTCAGACTGACCACTTGATCGAAGCACATGCTCTCCAGCGCCTAAGGACACGTAAACTGAGATAAGCATAGGAGGTATTAGCTCTCATAAGCTGTTGTGCCTCTGAGTTCAGTTTATGACTAACAAGTGTCTTCTATAATTTTCGTTCCATTATCATAAAAATAATAGTAAAACTTTGCCTTAAAATTGCAATAAATATGTATTAAATGAGATGTCAATTATTAAGATTCTTAAATCCTTTTTTATTTCACATTTTCCTCGACAAAACGCGCCGCGGTAGCTTATTTGTCACGGTCACAGCCAATGTTTTTGAGTTGCGAACCTGTACCACTGAAGACCTGTAGCCACGGTAGCCTTGTGGTCAAGGTAAAGACTCGTGGCCGGCATTTCATGAGTTCGAGCCCTAGTGCCACAAAAGACCCGCCTTGTAGAGGGGTTGAAGTGGCGGAACAGCCCATGAGGGCCAAGGCCTACTGTGCCTATCTCAGTTTACGTAACTTTAGGTGCTGGGGTGCATGTGCAGATGTTTCGGCAAAGTGGTCAATGTGACGCGAAAACCCCCAGTGTTCATCTCCCGAACAAGCTTGGTACTCAATTTATCGACCCACTGAACGGATAAAAGGCTGAGTGGACCTTGGCCAGCACGGGATTTCAATCCCGAACCTGTGGCGTGGAAGCACAATATACAACCACTCAGCCACTGGGTTTCTTTATTTTACATAGATGGTTTTTAAACCACAAAAAAATATTAATAATTTTATTTTTAAACTAAGCAATTTATCACAGCTGATTATTTCACAATGTCAATACATCATTTAAGTTCACACAATAATTGAATTCATCTAATTATTAATAAATGGTATTGAATACTACTAACTAAAATGCCATGATTGCTATTATTTATGAGGTATAGTTTTGCTTTATTAATTCAATATATACCTACCTTACAGTAAATCCCCATTTAATCCCTCACCTAATAAATAAAGAGGTGTGAGAGAAAATTTTTCTCTCTATATATATTTATTTCTTATTTTTTTAATCATTGGAAACTGCTGTTGCGTGAATAATGCATTCTATGAATATTGATTATTTAAAATGTCTGGATGCTCTATATCAAATCAAATTCACTAAGTTGCGTTTTTTAAATAAGATAAAAGTATAAATTTCCGAATGAGCTTTGATGCTGTTAAAAGTTAAATATACCAATAAAAAACATTAGTCGCGTAAACTATCTCATTATATTTTGCACGCAATATGATGTGATAAGCAGATTTCATTATTCTTAATGTATGAAACATGTTATTTAATAATTAAGCACCAAAAATGAAACTTTTATCTTTTACACGTGGCTGCATGAAACAGTGTACAATTGCTGAGGAATTTTCTCCAGGTTGATTTTTCTCCTGGCGTGACGAAGATAATTACCAAACCGGAAGGGGGTAAAAAAATGAGAAACACACCTTGTGTTCACACCTTTTTTCCTACCTGATGTATAAGGAAATAAATTTAAAAAAATTTAATGCTTAAATAGTTTTGTAACATGTAACTTAAACTTTTAAAATAAAAAAAATGAAGCCTTAAGCTACCAGAATAAAATAAGCGAGCTTAATTATTATATTAATAATTATTTAAGTTAATATTTGAAACCTATTGAATATTATAATTCACTTTAATACGTTTTGAGCTATCAAAAGGACAAATATCTCCGAGGTGCTTTATAATACATATGTGGAGAATATTATGGAAAGGAAAAAAAATAATAAAAGAAACGAGCCTTATATATATAGTAGTCGCATATGATATGTAACATTTGACATGTTATAGTGGTTAAAATACGCAATAGTAACTTAAATCCTGAAAAAAGTTAATCGGCTATGATTGGAAATAATTTTCTATCCAATAATTATATCTTTAATGCAAATTTTATTTAATTAACACAAGGAATAATGCAATTTTTTATCAAAAAAAAATATTCTTGTTCAATTTGGGGAAGAGCGGATACTTGTAATAACTATGGTGTAGTAGCTAGCTGAGGACCATGTCAGATAGGTCACATGGATGGGTCGTGAATATTCCAAGTGCGACGTCAAAAAAAACCTCAGAGTTATCGCGATTTTAAAAAGTTAAAATAGTACTGGGCATTGTATCTCATCATCGTATCGTATATTATGAGAAAGGACGTAATATTATCGAACCTCCAAATACCAAGACCCTAGCTGAATTCCAAAGGGGGAGCAAAATTTTTACCCAACCCCATAGAAATAACATGGGATATTTTAGTGCTGGAGCTCTCCTAGACCTTCCAAAAGAGGGCTAAGTGAATAAATGGACGGGTCTCGCCTAGAGGAACCTGTGGTTCAAATCTCAAAGCAGAGACTCAAATAAACTTCAAGATATTACAGATTTAAAAAAGTTTAATAAGTTTTAAAAAGTTTAAAACGTTGAAATAAATTACAAGGAATAACCCTATGAGCAAGAAATTTTGTGAGAATATACAATGGAGGCAGAGAGATCGAATGAGCTAGGTCCGAGTGGATTGAGAGGCTCAGGTGTCGAGCTATTGGCAAAATGCTGACGGGGGGCACCTAGGGGTGTCGAGTCCTTGTACTTCCTAACCAAACAGGTAGTATTATCGATCCCCCTAATATCAACCCCATATCATTCAATAAATGGTACCATAGGACTAGCATAGGGATTGATATTTTAATGTGTTAGCACTCCCCTGCCCAAAACAGGTTATCATTAGTAAAAAAACTATAAAGGACAGGCCAAATCGATCGACACCACCGCGCGCTCATTGGTCAAATCAAATAGCGCGTGCTTCCCCGGTTTCCTGTTACGCATTTCCGTCCCTTTTCACGAAATCACTAGCACAAATATCCAGCAACCGAGAGGAAAGATGTTACACAAATAAAAAAAAAATGCATCATCAATAAGTTTGCATTTTGTTACCAGTAAGTTTTGAAAAATCCTCTTCTTATCTAATTATCTATCCCAGTAAGAATTATTTATACCCCGGGGAATGTGGAAAGAGCGGAGATATTTTTTAAACGTCCTTTCATGATTCCGTTCGTGGTCGCGGTAACCTAGTGGTCAAGGTAATGGACTCGTGGTGTGGCCGCGGTAGCCAAGTGGTCTAGGCATCGGATCATGGCTAGCGTGTCATGAGTTCGATCCCAGTATCACTAAAGACCCGCCATGTAGGGGAGCGATGCACGTTAAATCTGTCGAGGCTCAAATGTCCTCCCATTGGTGTGATGTGGGAATTAGGAGAGATGGTGCCAGAGCTCAGATGTCTTCCTTGTCACTTAACCATGATTCAAAATTGCGAGGTCCGCCGCCAAATGAATAGTGCGACGTTAATATTCATTCACTCATAATTCCGTTAAAGCACAATTTTAAAACAATCAATTATTCACATAACTGAAAACATTTTTTAATACTTTACATTAACTTACCTTGAAATCCGGTGTAAAACGCGCACCCCATACTTTCAAGTTGCATTTTTTAGTTGTTTTTGGTAAATTCGCCGTTTAACGCGCGCTACTCCCTATTTTACAAAGAAACCTGAAATATATATATATATATATATATATATATATATATATGAGTAAAATGCTCTCACGTTTTTAAGTGAATTATTCGAGGTTTGTTTCAAACTTTAAAAAAATTAGTATACTTTTAGAACTATGATCCTTTAAGTTCATATGGAATGGCATTTCTTTTTTTAAAAAAAAAAAACAGCATTTCGATAAAAATTGAAATCTAAGTTTTTTCTATAATCACAATCCCTATTTTTATTTTTAAAGCTCTCAGTTTTATACCCGAAGTTTAACGCGTTCCCGTAAATTTCGATCTTATTTTTTGTTTTAAAAGTGCGCGTTATACGGCGGAATTTACGGTAATTAAAGATTTAGAAACAACAATATCTGAAATTAAAAAAAAAAAACCTGAATTGAAAAAAATATTTCAATAAACCTGCTTATAAATTATTTGCAGGTCAAGTATAGTTTTAGGATAAAATTTGTATAAATATAGTTAAATTCATATCTCTTACATTTTGGCGTATAAAGCAAACTTCTAACACAAAACTAAAATTGAAATTTATAGGAGCTGTTATATACGTCGGATATAAATATGATTCCTTTTCAAATGAGAAAAAGACGAACATAAAAAAGTAGATTTCTACACACACACACATCTAACTACTGTTAATTTAAAAGAAATGGCATATATATATATATATATATATATCTTGAAATTTTATGATTGGATAACTTAAATAGTTCGTCATGTTCGATTTCCGTTACATATTCGGGCACACATCATCGAATTCTGTTTCATCTTTTCATCATCATTACTATTCTGATTCATAAATAAATAAGCTTCCATTCCATCTAGATTGCAGATGTACTACATTTTTTAAATGGCTTTTTAGTTACCTTAAAATCCGGCGTATTACGAGCATTTTAACACAAAAATTTAATTTAAATCTACAGATGCGCGTAATATGTCGGGTATAAAAACGACAGCCTTAAAAAATAAAAAGAAAAGATGAGCACATAGAAATAATATGGCTTTTACCTAGATTAAAACACAGTTCATTTAAAAGAAATGACATTTCTTGTGAACTTGAAGGATTGTAGTTCTAGGAGTTAACTATATTTTTTTCTGAAGCTTGGAAGACCTCGAATAAATGACTTCAAAACATAAGAGCATTACGCACGTACGTTTCAGGTTTCTTCGTAAAAAAGGGAGTGCACACGATATACGGCGAATATATTGGGTTGATGCATAATTATCCGGCGTTTATAACAGCACGTTTTTCATCAGTGAAAAGCAGCGTTTTGTTTATTATTTTTGTGTAAAAATAATCTTCTCTATTGTTTTAGAAAAATGCGTGTCGAAAACCATTGTCATATTCGCCATATTATGCTCTACCACTTCGAGAAAGGATGGAAAGCAGCGCAGTCATTTCGCGATCTCAACGAACTTTTTGGCAAAGGAACAATTAGCGAAAGGCAGTGTAGGGAGTAGTGGTTTGCCCGTTTCAATCAGGTGATAACCAGCTTGGAGGATAAGCCAGGGAGAGGTCGGCCATCGGATTTCGACGATCAGGCTCGACGATCGGATGACTTGGTGGCCGATGTCAAAGCATGGATCGCCTCTAAGAATCGTGTCTTCTTCGCTCGTGGAATCGACCGTCTCGCTCCCGAATAATCGCTTACACATGTTTTTGTCAAATATTGTTATTGATTTTGTTAAATAAAATTTGTTGAAAAAACGCCGGATAATTATGCATCAACCCAATACCAAAAAATTAAAAATTACGGCTTGAAAGTACAGGTGCGCTTTTCACTCCGGATATTACGGTACGTTAGATTTAGTTTCATTTTATGCTTTTAACATTTTTTCACAAACAATATCTAAACTTCAAATATATAAGAGCCTTCTTCATATACATTTCAGGTTTTTTCGTAAAAAAAAGTTCGTTACATTGGGAATATACCTAAAAATTAAGTATTGCAGTTTGAAAGTATATGTGTGCATTATGCACACCTGTACGCTTTATTTTCGGTAATAATGAAAATAAGATTCTTGAGATAAAAAGAAAATCTTCCCATTTTTTTTAGTACATAAAAGAGTTCAAATACTTTAGTGAACAATTTTAAAATATTATAAAAAATACTATCTATGTGTAAAAATGCCTTTAAATAATTAAAAGTAATAATTTCTTTCAATAAAGACAGGTTTTTAATTCTCAGGCTGAAAACACAAAATATCCCATTTAAATAAAGATCCTCGAAATAAGAATCAATACCTAATGTATAGGACAGGGGTGGACAGACTTTTCCAGGGTACGAGCTACTTCTAATTTTTTCAAGGTATTGCGGTCCACCCAGTATCAGTGGTACACATAAATAGGGGAGGGGGGAGGCTCCACGGGTTCGGACACTCTTCCAATAGTCCTTGATTTTTTTCCCGATCGATTATAATCCCATGTATATAGTATGTAAAATAGTTAAGTTTTCGTTATTAATTTTTTATTAGTTAATGCAAATTATTTACTCCGCAATTTATTTCTTACTGTTCTTTGTTCCCGACAATCTACAAAATGGAAAAAAATATGTTTGGCTGCGTGTTGTGATTGTGGGTATGGAATGGTAGACATTCAACCACCTCTCCCCCTTTGAAAAATTCACGAGTGCGCCCACTGCTCAGTGTCGTAGGGTTGTGGTGAGGTAAGGAAAAGGTCAACAATATTTATTATAACTTAATAATAAATACGGAATATGTACTTACCTACATAAATCAAATAAAAAAACTCATTTTTTAAAACCTCATTTAAAGCATAATAATAATAGCCACAAATATAGTAATATCTAATGACGCATTTACCATCAAACAATTCAAAATACATTAAAAATTTAAAAAAACATTTTCATCTAAAAGTCAGTTCTCGAAATTGTAATCAGAAGACTTAGTCTGCGTACTGTCATTTGCGTATATAATTACTAACTGCTAATCTTCAGGCGGTCACCCCAAATTGTCTTGACGGTCCACCGGTCGATCGCGATCAACGTAATGCCC
This sequence comes from Trichonephila clavata, assembly GCA_019973975.1. Lineage (NCBI taxonomy): Eukaryota > Metazoa > Arthropoda > Arachnida > Araneae > Nephilidae > Trichonephila > Trichonephila clavata. Next base: position 167,979 of record BMAO01016841.1, on the reverse strand, counting down.
AACCCGGGTATAGGATAATCAGTTATATTTGACTTAAAATATTGAGTGAAATACAGTCCTCCTATAGGGTCCTGAAATTTATTTAAAATTAAAGTATAGTGTTTTGGAATGGATTAAAATGACTCTCCAATCACTAGATTTATAAATGCATGATTTTACTTTATCAGAGAATAATTACTGAAGGAAATTAAAAATGATAAAAAATCTATAATGATGAAAATTTTGAGTTGATATAGTTTTATTTAATCAAAAGTAAAAGAAAAAGAAATTCTAATATATTCTCTGATACAAAAATATATCTTGGATATATAAAAGGTCATACAAAAGCGATGTTGAAATTAGTAAGGAATACAAATATATCGATACTAAATGATAAATCGTTTCATATTTGATAAACGATTCATTATTCATTCAGTTATTTGTTTATAAAATATTCAATACAGGTTTAAAAGCAAACAATTTTAAAACAAAAAAAGCGGAAGATTTCCGCCGAAGGCTTTTTTTTATATATGAAAAGTTGTTAGATTGGTTGTGGGAAAAAAAATTCTAGTTCAAAACTAGTTTTATCCTTGTTAGCAAGGTAAGATAAACATGCTGATAGTTTGAGAAGTAAATCAGGAGTTTATATGGATGGTACGTAGCGCAGGAGAAAAAAAATATCAATAAAAACTGTTTTTAAAGTAATAAATCTATCACCGATCGAACAGAAGGTTAAAAAAAAGAATATAAAATAAGTTTTCAATTTGATGGAAAAAATTTGTGTCATATACCACTTAATTTTACTTATATTAACAATAAGATAAAGGATTATTTAGTTTTTAAAAATTTTACTCCCTAAAAATGTTTTATGTTCATTTCAGACATTATAGACATTTCAAGTTGTAATAACGTTCGGTTACCTCTTACATCCGAACCCTCTTGTCTACCTGTAAACCCGGCTAAATGTGTAGGAGGAACAAAGTAATCCACAGACATTATTGCCAATCTAATTAACTTATTAATTCGTATTAACAATTATCAAGCAGACACAATACAATTCTAATTAAGGTTTATGATTTATAGTAGAGTGCGGAGGTGAGATTCTATAACACGGGGATAATATTGCAAACCCTCAACTGAATCTAAGACAGCTTAAATACGCTCAATTATAACTACGTCGCACACTAATAATCAGCTTCTACTTAATCAAATGCACAGTACCTGAACCTTTAATGCATCGAATCCTACACTGGAAACTTTCAGGCACTTTCTTCATCTTGATCCAATGACGATGGCTCCCCGCTCTGTAATCTTTAATTAATTCCACTATTTTTCAATCTTCAACTAACAACTAATTCTCAAACTTCTGTTAAACTCCTATTTGCACACATCTCACGTATCAACTTCAGCGTGTCAACAGCAACGTGTCAACAAATCCTTCCTTTCTTTCTTTATTACTGCCAATTCGCGAAAGCCAAATTTATGTAATATATCTCATTTACATAAATCACGTTCTCGATGAAAACTCTTCATAAAACTCGATGAAAGTTGGTTGAATTAAATATTTTGTTTAAAGAGAAAGAAGATATTAGTGAAACCGCGTATAGATCCGTCACAAAGTATAAGAACTGCAAACTCATTGAATGGTCTACAGTCGAACGTCGTTTATCCGAACGTTTATTATCCTGAGCATCAAAGCATCAAATATCCGGACCAGTGTATATATATATTATACACTGATCGCTGTACAATGGTACAGCGAAAAATAAGTGATTACTTTGCACAAAAAAGGTAAAATTGCTACATTTTACACCTATTTTGCTTCTTCTTCACGTTTCCCGCATGTGATGATTTTCAATATTCGTATAGTGTCCGGTTTCATATACAGCATGGATCACATTCGGTTTTCGGTTATCCGAACAATCACTTATCCGAACGGTGTCCGGTCCCAATTGATTCAGATCAACGAAGTTCTACTGTATTATAAGTTCCGTAAAATAGGGCGTATAACCGCCCGCACAGCTGTTTAACACGCACATATACTTTCAAGCGGCAATTTTTACTTTTCAGGTATAACGCGCAACCCCCACCCTTTTTTTTTTATGAAGTAACCTGAAATGCATGTGCAGAATGCCCTCATGTTTTAAAGCCAATTATTTGAGGTATTATTCCAAGCTTTGAAAAAAATAGTTTACTTTTGGAACTAGAACCCTTAAAGTTCATAAGGAATGTCATTTCTTTTAAAGAAACAGTATTCCAATATATGTAGGGTATAATTTATTTTTTTTTGTGCTCATCTTTGTTTCCTTTTAAAGCTGTCATTTTTATACCCGACGTATAATGCGCAACCGTAAATTTGGATCTTATTTTTTTGTGTTAAAAGTGCGCGTTACGCCGGATTTTACGGTAATCTTGTACTTTCTTCCAATAATTTATGTGGCAAAATTGAAGAGCTTAAAAAAAAATAAAAAATTACTTAACACTTGACTTGATTGTTTTCTACTAATCTCTATACCATAGGTCAGCAACCTGTGGCACGCGGTACAATTCCTGGTGGCACTCTGCACTACTCTACAAATTTGTTAATTTTGAGTGGAGGGAAGTTGATAAATTGTAATGGATCTTATGTGACAAACATCTTCAGTATTTTGGTCATTTAACGGAATTAGTAAAAAATCTGAAAGATAACTCGAAAGATAAACTTACAGCTATTTTGTAAATTATTGAATGCTATTGCTGGAGAGATTTAATTGTTTGCAGAGAGAAAGTTGTGCAGTTTGCTCTGTTTCCCGATTTTGTTTCTACATATACAAGTAGAAAAAAAAGCGGGAAATAAGTCCAATTTTTCCTCACATGAAAAATGTTTCGAGTCCACAAAAAAATTGTTTAATAACTGAATTCTCAGATTCATGTTTAATTGGAAGTCACACAAGAAACCCCTGATTTTGCGATATGAAAGTAGAGCGATGGAAGCACGGGTTCACATTAAAATTTTTATTTATCTTTTTATTTAACTGTGATGAAGGGAAACATTTATATATTTTAAGTTTATTTCTTATTTTAATAAATATATTTATATAAAAATACATAAATATGTGCAATTTTAATTATTTTTATTTTTGTTGAAATTTTATGCTTTTTATTTTTATGTTAAAAATATATTTAAATGATGCAAAATTAATATGTAATAAAACTGTAAATCTATATAACTGACCTTTATTCTCTAACTCTGCCTGCATTATCGTGGGAATCAAATTGTTTCAAAAGTGTTCTACTGTGTAGCACGCGGAATCATATTGGTAGGCTAGTTTGGCATGTCACAGCTAAAAAGTTGCCTACTCCTACTCTATAGAATAGAACATTTTTTCCTGTAGGTAGTTTTCTATTGACAATTATTTTTTCTCTCCAAATAGTCACGATATACCTAATACGCAATTAAATTTAAGTAAATCTTCTCGACCTTCTCATTTGTTAGTCTCACTGCAAGATTAGTAATAAACTTTAGAACGTTCATTAATTGTTAGCCAATCTTTATTGACATTTTTTATCATACTTTATATATTATGCTTATCATTATTATCAAGTAATCTTCTCTATTCTTAATTTCGATCTGTTTGCACAATAATGCCTATTGGCATATATCACAGTTCCTTTACGAGATAAGGTTCTCATTTCATATAACATCATAACAAAACTCCAGATGTGCTTTTTCAGGGAAAACACTCGTGAGAACCTGCTACGAAAAATATATGCCGTTTCGTAGAAGGATAACATCTTCACCTTATTAAACCCTGAATTTTTTCTAGTGCTTCTGTAAAAAAATATAGTTTTATTTAATTTTTTTTAAACGTCGCATCTTGAAGATGCATTAGGGTTATTGGTGATGAACCTCGTAATTTTGAGCCTCAGTCAAGTGAAGAGGACGACACCTGAGCTCGTACCCCACAAGAAAAATATGGTGAATTTTCGTGAAATACCAGTTTTCTACATAAGGGTTTGGATTAGAAGTTAAAACTGCACGGTTTATCTGTTTATTGTTTACGTGACAATAATCATTAACACACATAAGTGTTCCCTAATTTGGAAAATCACGTACAAGAGAAAACCATTATTAGTGTTTGAATACGGTTAAATAAATAAATTTAAACACAAGCAAGCGGATCAATTTCTCAATGTGCATATGCCATTTATTCTAGCGTATAACGAGAGCATTTAACTTAAAAAATAAGATCGAAATTTACGGGTGTGCGGTATATGCCGGATATAAAAATGATAGCTTTAAAAATAAAGAAAAATACGAGTATTTAAAATTAGATTCCTGCACATACCTAAATACCTAATTTGTTTAAAAGAAATGCCATACTTTACGAACTTTCTTTAATGAATAACGTGAAAAATTTGTCATAATTTAAAATAAATAATCATGTTCCGTTCTATCTACATCCGGGTGAGCATTACGTCGATCACGATCGACCGGTGGACCACCAAAACAATTTGTGGTGACCGTTTGAAGATTTTAGCCGTTAGCAATTATAGACGAAAATATTCAAAGTTGGCTGAAGTATGCAGACTAAGTCTTTTACTGACTAAAACAACAAAAACCTAACCTTCGATAAAAAATATTTTATTTTTTTATGTCTTTTGAATTGTTTGATAATAAATACATCATTTGATGTTAGAATATTTGTGGCTGTTATTATTATGATTGTATCTTGCGTTTTGCTTCAAACGTGGTTTTAAAAGTGTTAGTTTTTTTATTTTATTTCTGTAGGTAAGTAGATATTCCATACTTATTATTAAAATATTGTAGACCTTCTCTCTTTTCCTACCTCACCACACCTACGACACTGGGAGCACACTAGAATTTTTCAAGGGTGTGGGCGAGGGTCGAAAGTCTACCATTCTCATATAATACCCCAAAATGCAGCGAAACATATTTTTTTTTGATTTTGTAGATTGTCGGGAACAAACAACTCAGTAAAAAAAAAAATTACTGTATAAATAATCAACATTAATTAATAAAAAAATATTAATAACATATACTTAATTATGTTTTACGTATTGTATACTTGGGATTATAATCAATTGGAAAAAAAATCAATCGCTATGAGAGAGGATCCGGATCCGTGGACCCTCCCCCCCCCCTCCTTGTGTGCGCCACTGAAACTGGTTGGACCGCAACGCATTGAAAAAATTAGAAGTAGTCCGTACCCTAAAAATGTCTGCCCACCCCTGATCTACATTGTGAGATGTACTACATTTTTTAAAATGACTTTTTAATCATGTCAAGTTTAATTGCATATTCGATGCTTTTATTATTCACTCACACATTATACCTAGACTTAAAAAGATAAGAGCATTACGCAAGTACATTTCAGATTTCTACGTAGAAAAATAAAGGGGTGTTATTCGACGAATATATCTATAAAACTTAATAAATGCAGTTCGAAAATATAGGTGTAGGGAATAGACTTGGAATATACGATAAATATAATTTACATCAAGCAAACAGAAAATACGCTATGAAAATTTCGAATATGATAATATGTAGTTTCTTATCATCAAAATTTAAAAAAGCCTTTGAAAATTATTCGCATATGGGCTAATATATTAAAATATATTAATGTACGAACTTGAAATATGTAGATGCACTCTATCTGATAAAAATTTGTCCACATCCCCTCTTATTAATAAAAAGAACTTTTTCAAAAGGTGTATCACACACACACACACATATAATATGCATGTAAGTAACATCCCCAAATCAATTTTAACAAATTAGAAAAATTTCAATAAAAATTAAAAAACTTTTAAAATTTTAACTAATAAACTTGTTAAGTTTAATATTTCTTTGAATTAGAAGCGTTAAGTAAAGCGTGATTTGATTAAATTTTATTAAATATTTTCTACGTTAAAAAAATCATAAATTAATGATTGAAATACGCTTTAAAAAATCTACCAGTCTAACAATATGATCGATATGTATTAACTTCAAAAAATATATCGTAATATCCTTTCCAAACCAGTTTTAAACAGTAGAAAGAAAGTTAACACATTCTACATACTCACATCGGATTAAAATCACGTTTTCGGCAGGTGTCAGAATAGCCCTTATGAACTCACTAACGCTTAATTATGGCTATTAGTAAAACAATATGAATTGCTAATAGTATTTTTCCTCACGTAATTTTTATACAAAACAGAAATAATAAAAGATAAGGAAACGTGTAGATAAGTATTTCAAAAGTTACTCAGGTGACGCCCGTATGGAGTATGTGTGTTTACGTAATAGATTTTTTTTCGAATAAGGTAATTTTTGGGTATTGCAGAGTTTTACTTTTGTTTTATACAGTTACCAAAGGGATAGAAAATCCCCCCCCCCCTCACGTATTTGTATTACTCGATAAATTTCCCCCAAATTTAAAACAACCTTTACAAACTCGTAAAAAAAAGCGTCCTCCCAAGACCATATCTAACACTACAATATCAAGCAAACCAAAAATGGAAATAAAAATAGCACCTCATAAACCTAGAAAAAGCACACCTACACAAGACACATCGGATGAGAAGGACACATGATTAAGTATGACGTAGACGAAGATTTAGATATGCCCCTTTTAACCCCTGGATTGTACCTTTTAACGCCGACCAGAAACCACAAATAATTTTTCTCACGATCAATTTTTTTGAACTTGAGGAGTGGAAACCCTCTCCCCAAGATTTGTTTACTTTTATTTTTAAAACTGAATTTTTGTACATAACATTTTACAATTTATTATGAAAATTCTTTTTATCAACCTTCTTAGCTGTTTTATACTTTTAATATTTTATCGGTAGCCGTTAACGGCACTTTTAATAATTTAACGGTAATAATTGGCGCAGCTTAGCCAGGATCGGCTTTTGCGCCATTAAACCACTCACTCACTACTAAACGTAATACAGTACAACGTCGTTTATCTGAACGTTTATTATCCCGAGCGTCAAATATCCGAGCCAGTATTTTTTTAATTAAATTATTTATTTATTTATTTGTCCACTGAATGTACTGTTTATGAATGTTTTCGAACAGTGCAATGCTCTACAGTTGTTTCACGTGAGGCCAAAAGGGCCGGGAAAACCCAAGGTGAGAGATATTGTGGGAAATTTCAGTTGTGTGATTTGCTAAACGGAATATTAAGCCAATTTGTTTCCAAGTGAGGGGTGCATACAGGCTCTTATGTTGAGTTGTGAACTGCTATGGCTTCGAATTCAAAACGGAAGCGCAACGTCTTGAACATAGAGACAAAACTTGAAATATTGAACCGTTTCGAGAAGGGAGAAAGCGGAGCGATGCAGAAGACTGTGGATTTCAAATGCTAAATGGTGACGCGATTGTGACTTCCGTGCAAGAAGAATCCTACTCTGTCGACGATGAAACGGATGAAGACGAGTACAACAACAACAACGAAAATAGCAAAGGTTCATAAAATTCTGACGCGTTTCCTACGTTAAAGACGGCTACGGAGGGGTACGAACAACATAGTGCTGTCCTACTCAACTACTGCTGCTTAAGAGAATCAGAGACCTTGCAGCGAAAAACGAAGATGTACAACGGTACAGTGAAAAATAATTGACTATTTCCACAATGAAGGTAAAATTACGACATTTTGCAACTATTTGGCTTTTTCTTCAAGCACGTTTCTCGCATGGGATGATTTTTAATATTCGTACAGCGTCCGGTCGCATTCAGTTTTCGGTTATCCGGACAATCGCGTATCCGAACAGTGTACGGTCCCAATTGATTCGGATAAACGACGCTCTACTGTACGTGAATATTTAATATGCGGAATTTTAATATACAGTGGACACGATTTAACGAACTCATCGGGACCGAACATATTGTTCGTTACATCTGGGTTATTCGTTATATTAGGGTCGAAACAAAATACACAGATATTTTTTGCACTTACCTTTTGGAAATTCTATAATAAGCAACAACACAAAAAATATCCACTGTCAGAAACTACACACTTTTTATTTAACAGTTAAAAATACTATTAGGAAATTATTACACACCAGTTGATTGGAAATTATTTTAAAATACTGACTAATAGATGTTTGACAATCTTTTTGATTCATGACTCCAAAGAGTTCTTTTGTTGACTTTATGCAGAGAAGAAAAATCTGCGTCATTTACACCCTATTGCATGAGGTAAGTTTTCACAGTTTCCAAACAATAAAAGGGGCATTAGAAAATGTCATGGTTTTGATAGTTTCTCCATCAGAATAGCTGTTGATTGGCTCCGACAAATCAACAATTTCCTGAACTTCAGTTGCACAGATAGGCAGTCTGCCCCATTAAATGTTACAATCTCGTTGAAATCTTAAAATACCATTCGCGTTGTGGAGAGGAATGAGATAAGAAGGGAGTTAGTTTCCTGTTCAATTCAAAAGTCACACAATAGGTTGCACTCGTGAATCATCTTCAATCTTTCCCATCGAAATTTGCTACATATGAAAAAAATTCCTTTTTCTGTTCTGGACAAAAAGGACAATTATATAAAAAAAAAAAGATGTAATTTTTCCTAATGCAAACTAATAAAAAAAAATTTCGATTGTTATAATAATTTGTTAATTTGGGGTTTATTATTCGTGTAATTGGGTTTTTTTACCTTCATTTTAATCGGGGAAAGAGAAAAATCCATTAAATCGCGAAATTCGTCAAATAAGGGTTCGTTAAATCTGGGTCTGACTGTATATACATAATTCATTAACATATATAGACCAAAAATAAATGTTATTTAAGTATTAATATTTTGCTATATATATGAAACAATTAAATGCAATGAACCTGTCTTAAGTAAATAATTTCAATATTGGGTTCTTTTGTTATTGAAAAATTTGTAATTTTTGTCAATGGTTTAAAAGATTTTATTCTAATGAATTAATGAACCTCACACATTTTTTACATTATACTTTTTAGATACGATCTTAAATAAAATAAAACCTTTGATTAAGCGATATATTAGTCAAACGTATCCCCCAAACTCAATACCTTTAAATAATAACTTTCGAAATCGATACCACAGTCAATTTTTTCTGTCAAATGCAATTAAACTTCTATTTGGTGAGGAATTGTTTCACTTGTCAATAGTTCTGCAAATAAAAATTCGTAATGTTGTTTTCTCTTATAGTTATCAAAACTTAAACTTGGAATTCTGTTATTAGACAGACAAATATTAACACTTTATTATGAGAAAAAAATACTATCCCATAGAACTCATTACATTTTTATGTACAGTCAGACCTCCATTTAACGAACCTCTTTTTTCGGACTTTTTCCTGGAACCAAAAACATTTTACTATTTTCTTCGGAAAATAACCTCCAAATTGCGAAGTGCATTTTTTAATTAACGAATTTTTTCTCTTGTGATTCGACTTTTGAAAATATTTCTGAACATTTCAAATTATTCTCTTTTTTAACACATTTTATGGGGATTAATGACGAACTCGTTTTATTAGGTGCTAACTCACCCAGAACTATAAAATTGCCGTAACTTTTCAAACAACAAAAAACAAACAAGGTTAACAGATTTTAACAATAATTAAATTTATAGACGCATTTAGTAATGTATGCTTAAAACTACTCATAGGTTTAAAATTCGAAAATGTCATTAAGAAGTCTCAGGGGTGTTAACTTTCTCTAGAAAGAGGGCTGAAAATATAAACAATATTCAAATACATATTACTCTTTGAAATTAAAATTAAATAATTCGAATCTTCTACACATTATTTTGTAAAAGAATGGGGCTTCAGAAAAGTGTAAAATGTTTAAAATATTATTATAATTTTAAAAATTATAAGCATATGAAAATAAGAAATATTTCTATAAAAAATATTAATTAAGTTTTACGTTGCGCGTGCTTTTTTCTAAAGTTTAGTTTTAATTACTAACAATAAGTTGATTTATATGCAGTTAAATATATCCTTATTAAACCGTAGTATTTTTAAGTAAATAAAAAAATAAATTATATCTTTAAAAAAAAATTTTATTTTCAAATTTGTTTTAAAAATTTCAATATTTTTCAAATATTTTGAAATACAAGAGATATATTATTCTTAAATTACTAGGGCTTAAAGAGTATGATACATTTTATAATTCCATAAAGTTTTATACATGAAAAGGTACTATTTTATAAAATAGCGTGCGCAACGCAAAAATTACTTAATATTTATTACAAAATTATTTCTTATTTGCATATGCTTATAATTTTTTAAATTATGATTATATTTCAAACATCTTGTACTTTTTTGAAACCATAATCCTTTGTAAATAATGTGTAAAAGATTCGAATTATTTAATTTAAATTTAAAAGAAATATACTGTTTGAAAATTGTTTATATTTTCACCCCTCGAGACAAAATTAACACCCCTGAGACCCCTTAAAAATAATTTTACATTAAAACTAATGAGTTTTTTAAGTTTAAAACACAGTGTATTTCTGGGAAATGTTTTTTTCTTCTTGTTTTCCTTGCATATTTCTTTTTAACGGGTAAGTTATATGGAAAAAAAATAGGTATTAAATTACAAAAAAAGAGTGAATAACTACTACTTTGAAAAATACATAGTGTTTATAAATTTAAAATTTGTTTTACGTGGTTTATAAAGTATTTTTAGAGATGAATCTCTTTTTTGACGAATTTTCCACACAACTAGCCTGTTTTAGGAATTTAGCGACTTCGTCAAATAAAGGTCCGATTGTACTTTCATTTCTTTTCGTTTCAATCCATTTTCTACTAGTTTTTCAGTATTTCTAATTTCATCTCCTGTACAACATTTTAAAAATATTATGAAACTTAAGTGTAAAAAGGACCGGTTTTTATTGGATTTTATAATATTTTGAGACCTCTTTTACTATATTTAAGATCACTGTATTAAAGTGAAATAGAAAAAATCTGTAAAGAAATTGCAAAATTATCTGTAAATTCTTACAAAATTTCCACCTCTTTTGATGTTTGTAATTGCTACAAAAACATACGAATATTTTTTTCATTTCAGAATATTCGTATAGAATTTATAAAAAGAAAAAAACACGCCAAAATAAGATTGCAAATGATTATTTCTCTTTTAGCCATGTTTCAAAACATTTTAACAATGAAAACGGAATATATTTTACTGCAAGCATACGTTTCATTTTATTAAAAATTAGCTTGTGATGGAAAACTATTTATTTTGATCTGCGTGGTTTCAATAACAAAACTTGTATCGCACTCTTTACATGAATAATTCAAAATAATTATTAAGATCTCAGTATTTACTTAAGCTTTTGAATTACTACTTTTTTACCTAGTAATCTATATTAAGATTAACTCTTGCAGATGCTCACAAAATTATGTTATTATAGGTACACATCGGCTAGTTTTGAGTGATATTTATTTTATCGTGTTCGTAGCAGAAAAAAAATTTATTCACTAACATATTTTGATCCAAATTTAAAGGTTTTATTTGTCTAAAACAACCCAACTTCAATAAATTTGTAAAACATGGTTACTTATCTTTTCAAAAATTTTAAAAAATTGTTAATCTTTCAATTTTTAATCGAAAATGGTTAATCTTTTCAAAATTGAAAAATTTTTCAGAAGTCTTCGCGTGTCACTGTTACAACTCCAGCATGCCACAGTATGGCACGCGTGCAGCAGTTTGGCCACCACTGAAATAGTAACTCTGACAATAATGGGAATTCCTTAAAATTCTTTACTTTATTTAAATAAACTTGAGAACTGTGTGTTCTTGTGTTTCAATAGTATAGTTTAATAATATATTTTCGGTATTTTTATACATGATTTAAAGTTATTTATTTTTTAATATTCTTTAAGAAAGCGAATTTAATAAAGAATTCAATATTAAAACTGTAATTAATAACCACTTGTAATAAATATGAATATTTTCTTTCATTTTTGTTGAGCTTTAAATACAAAAAATTAGAGCAAAGTTCTCATGCTCAAGAATTCAAGTCCACAACTTTCCCAACTCTCATATTTGAGCAAAAACAACAAAAATTTTCTTAAAAATTCGCACAATTCTTCCAACGATGCACAAAACCTCGTATGCAAATATCGCCCTTAACGCCTGCGTGTTGTGTCACATTAAGGCATAAAGACGTATTAAGCAAATGAGACAGTTCGTGCTCGCTAATGGTGACTTCCCCTTGTGGATCATTATCGAAAAAGGAACTAAAGATTTTTCAACCAGCACCGTCATCAGCAAAGAGAGAAATCATGCATAAATAAAAATGAAAATGATGTTTCACGGAGTGATTCAGCTGCAGACAAAATTCAAGGACGCAGCTGTAACTTTAATTGTTTCGCTTTTTTCCTCCTATAGGCGCAACCTTTACACTTTGAATTGTTATATTTTTAGATCCTTTAAAGCATTGTCGTTTTTTTTAATGGTTAAGCTCAGAGCAATTTAGTTTTCTTTTTGCAAGGGTTTGGTGTTTATGTAATGCTTGTTTCGCATGACATTACTCTATAAAAACCATTAAATCGTGTTTTTTTCCACTTATTTCAAAATAAAATTGCTTTTCTATGTGCGAAATTGTGGGATAATAGCCGTGTTAGCAGTAGAAAATATTAACGTGCAGATATAAGTGAAATTTTAAAAAAGGTGTTAAAATTGGTACACTGGGTTAGGGAAACAGCATAGGCATGTATTTTACTAATGGTTCCAAATTTTCATTTCTCAAGAAGTAAAATGACACAATTTTTATAGAATATAGAATTATCAAAGGAACATCCTTTTTTTTTTATCTAAAACTTAATTAAAATTACATACAGCAGAACGTCGTTTATCCGAATCAATTGGGACCGGACACCGTTTAAATACGCGATTGTTCGGATAACCGAAAACCGAATGCGATCTATGCAGTATATGAAACCGTACACTATACGAATATTGAAAATCATCACATGCAGGAAACGTGCTTGAAGAAAAAGCAAAATAGGGGTAAAATGTTGCAATTTTACCTTTTATGTGGAAAATAATCACTTATTTTTCGTTGTACCGTTATACACCTTCGTTTTTTCGCTGCAAGGTCTCTGATGCTCTTGGTTCGGATATTTGACGCTCCGGATAATAAACGTTCGGATAAACGACGTTCTACTGTAGCAGATGGAAATGGCAGGTTCAAAATTCTGTCCTCTTTCTGACTGACGTACCCATAACTAGAGACTCTTCATTCAGTATCATGAAGACTTTTTTTTTTAATTTTCAAAAAATGGCAAGATAAGTAAAAGTATCAAAAATAATTTGAAGAAATTTTTATTGGTGTGTTAATTAAAAAAAATAATAATAATAACATTATTTTTTAAAGTGACGGCTAAACTTACGATTTTGAGTTTGACAGTATACTAATATTTGTTCTTGCTTTTAAGAAAATGTAAAAATAACTGCAAAAGCTCGAAAAAAAGCTCCAATTTGTAAAAAAAAATGTGCTGAGTTATTTATAGCAAAATCATGAAATTATATTCTTTGCTGTTTGTTCGAAACACATTTATAGTTGCTAAACTCTAATGGCGTCATTGAAACCTACACAAATGTCTTTCAGTTCGACAGGAATATATTTTATTTTTTAATTGCCTTACTAAAAAAGAATGCTTTTCAAGAAAATAGATTCTTGAAAATGGAATCAGAAAACTGTTGTTTTTTATGGATAATTTTTTCAGACTATCCATAAAAATTCATAAATTAAGTGCTAAAATAGCACAAAATAGTTTGAAAATTTGATTTTTTTGCTTAGGTTTTTTTGAGTGTCACTCGTTTCAAAAACTCAAAATAGCTTATGTCTGTATAACTATGGTTGGATTGGATATGTAGTTTTGCAATACATTCCGCAGTTGTAGCCAAACCAAATAAAATTCCCCCAAATTGGAAACAGTAATAAAAGAGATGTTGTGTGACATTGTTTGTTGATTCTGAAGCAATTACGCTGTTTATTACTGATAAAACATACCGTAAAATTCGGCGTACAACGCGTACCCATACTTTCAAGCCACATTTTTTAATTTTTAGGCATATTCGCCGAATAACGTGCACCCCATTTTTTATTGAAATGTATGTGTGATATGCTCTTATGTTTTAAAGTCAGACTTTAAAAATATATATATAGTATATATATGTATATATACTTCTAGAACAACCCTTCAAGTTCATTAGGTATGCTATCTTTTAAATAAACAGTATTCCAATTTATATAGAAGTGTAATTCTTTTTTTTTTTATGTTCATTTCCTTTTTTTTATTTTTGAAGCTATAATTTTTTTACCCGGAGTATAACGCGCACACCTAAATTTCGATCATATTTTTTGTGCTCAAAGTACGCGTTATGCACCAGATTTTACGGTAACTGCTTCAAATAAAGTGCAGATTTCTTCTTACATAATTATTCTTCATACAATATTTTCGCGATGACCAAATAGCTATATCGATAAATTGAATACAAATATTTATTTTTATTTTCAAGTGTAATAAATTATAATTATAGCAAAAAATTTTGTGACTTTTGTATATTTTAATGAAATCCAGAAAGGAAAAGAATATTAACAATGTCAATTTTCAAAATCTTGATTGTGTTAAATTAATTAAGAATAACATTCTTTTTTAGCCTTTAACAAGACAATGTATTACACTTTCAAAGAATGTATTGAATTATTGTTTTCTGTAAAGCTGAAACAAATATTACTCAAGATTATTTTTTCTTACAATTACTGTCAACTTTTCTTATACAATTAATTATTATGTACATTTAATTCACTTTATTTCACTATCGAAGATGCCGATATATACTTATGAGCCTTATTTATTTTGTTTAAAACTAAATAAAAGCGGTGTAGCAATCGTCAAAAAAAGTAAAAATAATTTGCATGCGTCACTGTTCCTTCGCGGAAAGAGGTTCTCAAAAACCAAATAATTCACGAAAAGGTTTTCCTCCTTCATGACAGTTAGAAGACGGGAAGAGAACTCGTTACATTATTTTCTCACCACATTCAGGCTCTTTAACATTCACATTTTCAGAGTAGACATTCTTCGAATTCCTACGGTTTTCAGTACCTTTATGTTCCTTTGCACATTTTCAGAATAGACATTCTTCGAATTCTTACGGTTTTCAGTACCTTTATGTTCCTTTGCACATTTTCAGAATAGACATTCTTCGAATTCTTACGGTTTTCAGTACCTTTATGTTCCTTTTCTCATTTTCAGAAAAGACATTCTTCGAATTCCTACGGTTTTCAGTACTTTTATGTTCCTTTGCACATTTTCAGAATAGACATTCTTCGAATTCCTACGGTTTTCAGTACCTTTAAGTTCCTTTGCATACTTTCAGAATACACATTCTTCGAATTCCTACGGTTTTCAGTACCTTTGTGTTCCTTTGCATATTTTCAGAATAGACATTCTTCAAATTTCTACGGCTTTCAGTGCCTTCATGTTCCTTTGCACATTCATAAATTATAACGTCAATGTTTTTTAATGTATTGAAGCTCTCTCTTTAGCGCACTTATATTCTTCCACATGTTCATACTGTTCAGCACCTTGATGGTATAAATTATAATACTCTTCAATATGTGTGTATTCAGCTTTATATGAATAGACAATCGAGATTTATATTCAGTGAAATAAGTTTGACGCGAAAAAGCTTAGGACGAATTATCGGTTAACACAAAATAATAAAACGGCCTCAACAAACAACTATATATTTTCATGCATGTTTTTCTCTTAACACGACAAGATTTTGCTTCTGGGAGGGAGCAAAATATGGAAAGCACCAGCCGGATTGAACTGTCCTATTGTATTATCGGAAGAATTCATTGCAGCAGAAGATATGTACAACCTTATTATGGCAGACAAAGGCTTTTTGGAGATTGTTCAAAGCTCAAAAAATATCATTAATACAGATTCTGACGATAAAAATGAAATGAATAATGCAGCTCTTGTTCCCACATCATTCGAAAAATGAGGGACGTCATTAAAAGTGTGCACAGTAATTGAGACGACATTTTAATGGTAAAATGAATAACAAAATGGACGATATCGAATAATTTTTGACAATTTGATGCTAAAAAAAAACAATGCAAAAAAAAATATTAATTTTTCGAAAACTTAATAAATGCTTTGTTTTTCAAAAAATTTGAAAAATTTGCATTAAATTTCTTTAAGTTACTGGGAATGTTTCTCTTTAATTTATTGTTATTAAATTTATGCATATGTACATATCTATGTAAATAAAATAAACTCTAAAAAACTTTATATTGTATATATGTATAGGGTTTTTTTTTAAATATCCTGTAACACACACTAAATTATTTTACCACGAAAAAATATTTCAGTCTTTTCAGTTTTGTATTAAGCGATTTTTACTGTATATGTTTTACTCCTCAGTGTATTCTCATATTCTAAACAACGCTAAAATATTTTACCATCCACACGTTCTTTAAATATTATCATGGCTTTTCTGTATGTCTTTGATTTTTCGCCTTATTTTAAAACTGAAAAATAACTTCATATTTTAGAACAGACGACATTTTAAGCCAAATTTGTTTTTAAAACTAAACATAAAAAAATAAAAGCTAAAAAAGAATAGCAAAGTATGTTTTGTGAAGCAAAAAGTACATTTTTTTTTAAAGTCAAGTTTCAAGCGGAAAGCAGATGCATATTGTTTTGATTTCTCAGTGTATGTTTACTCACAATCCCGCACTTATTTACACAATTTAGCAATCATCCATATTACATCAATTAATAATGAATCTATTATTAGAAAATGTTCGCCTAACACTAGCATTACTCCAATACAAAATCAGCCATTGATAATTTATGCTGATGATGTTCTGTAATTATCATGTATAAAATAGGTATATTGAACCACAACGCGTGCTGTCGGTCTAAATAACATATCTAAATTACAGTTCCGACTTACTGATGTGTAAATTAGAGTTAATATATTCAAATGAACGTTTTTCTTTTTGATATGGTAACAACCAATTTTATTAAGACCTATTACTTAACTCGGTCAGCACGTCTCATTATATAAAAACACCTGGATATAGTTTTAGATATAAAACTATTCTTTATCTTAATTACATCAAGGAAGTGCTAGTTAAAAGTATTGTGAGTTGTGCTAATTTGTTGTTTTCTTTTTCTTAAGATCAGTTAACAGGAAATTTGTTTCAAAATTAAAACTGATGTTGCTTAATATGCGTCGAAAGTTTGTATGGGAAATGTTTGTAACAAAATTTCTCATTCCAAATTTATGTTTTATAAAATAGAAAAAGAATTATTGTTATAAAGATTTTATTCTAAAAAAGATAATTTTTCTGTCAATTATAATCAATGGTTTAGGTAAATTGTTTTTTGTGTGGTTCTGTTTCTAAATATAATAATGTCCAATTTCTCCAATGCTTAGAAATGTTTGTTTGCATTGTCATTATGGGCGTTTTTGAACTGACTTGGCTTCTTTTTAAAAATGTTTTAAAGCATATCTTGTATGCTTGTTATTTGCATATTTTGGTTCCTTGAATTATATACGCCTTTGTTGTTGTTTTGTTAATGTTTCATATCCTTGAACGATCTGATAAATATCAGATCAGCACCTGAAGGTTGTTGACCACCAAAAAATCTATAATAATAAGGGAATCAGATGTTAAGATCCCCTTAGGAAGTCCGATGCATCTCAGAATGTGATCTGGCGAAGCTGGATGGTCGCAGCATTTCATGCAAGTGGACATTAATACATTTTATTTATGCATATAAAATGTATTAATTACAAAAAGTGTGTCGCACTCTCTGTCTCTCTCTCACACAACACTGAATAAATAAAAAGCTACATTTTATCATATTAAACTATCATACATTCCGGCATATAATGCGCATTTTTAACACAAGAAATAAGATCAAAATTTACGTGGGCATGTTTTTCGCTGGATATAAAAATAATAGCTTTAAAATTAAAGAAGAGCATAACAAACAGATTTCTACGCATACCAAAAAAAAAATGCATAAAAAAAGACATATCTTATGCATTTTCATTATTCTATAACACGATAATTTCGTCTAATTCGTCTTCCGGTACATCATCGAATTCTATTTCATCTTCACCGCCATTGTTACTCTAATCCGTAAATAATCATCTTCCATTCCAACTAGATTTTAAATGACTTTTTAATTATGTCAGGTTTAACTTCATGTTATGCTTTCATAATCCACTCACACACTAGACATAGAATTTAAATAAAAAAAAAAGAATATTTCAGGTTTCTTCGTTAAAAAAAAAAAATGGTGCGTATAAAAGGCAAAGCTTCGAACCAAAATTGAACCGAAAACTTGAAAAAAAAAACATTATTTTCGTCGGGATGAAAACCGGAACCGAACCAAAAATATCACTTTATTTCGGTTCGATATATTTTCAATCATTTTGTTACTGTAACCACTTATCAATATTTTCTAATTTAACGTCAATCACATAATTATCATTATTACATGCACATTGCTTCTCGATTTCCTGTTTTGATGTTCACTAGTACTTTTCTGTTTCAGTTTCGCATGAAACTACTTGTAGAAGGCAGATTTAATTCAATTGTATGAACTAGAAGTATAGATGATTTTTTAAGAAAAATATCAGTCTGAATTATATTTTTCGCATCTCAGCATACGATCATCCACAGATGTTTGTATCGAATGTTTAGATAGACAAACCAGAATCATGAACCTAGTTGTCAAATGCGATTTTGATAATGGATAACAATGCCAATGCTCGCCGTTCTTTGCTCACCGCTCGTATCGTACATGCTGGTTAATTGTATCGGTTCACATAGTGTGTAGCAATTAAAAAAATGAATAATGTATTCTAAATTTTGATTGATGTAATACATTTTTTGTTTATAATAGGATTATATTTTTAGTGAAGATAAGAATATACATAAAATAAAATTATTTATTCGGAACTGAACAGATGTATTTATTTATTTTATTTAAACCGGAACGAAAAATATTATGGTTCGAAGTCTGCTAAACGTGCCGCAAATATAATTAGAACTTAAGGTATTCGACTACCCTAAAATTGCGAATTTTGCCAAAAATTGATAAATATTTTTTATGATTTTATTTTATAGACCATCTTATTAGCTTTATAAAAATATCAAGTTTATCATTTTCCGTTCAATAGAACAAAAACTACAGGTGTTTTAGTAAAAGCACATGCCATTACTTTAAGCAATATGTCATACTTTAAAACGCGTTTTACTCGAAATATATTTTTTTAAAATACTCAAACGGGGCTACGATTGCTAAAAAAGTTTTGAAAATAATTAACTGTGAAATATTTTCTGTAAGTTCTGTATAATAGTAGAAGTGTTTTAACCTTCAGATTTATCAATCACTGTTTTATTACTAAACTTACAGTCCCTTATGTGAATATAATCACTATTTTTTAAAGCATTTTCAAAAAGTAACTGAGATAAAGTGCTCCAGTTTTTGTAAAAAAGAAACTATCTCTTATCATAAATGTCATTTCAAAAATGAATAACATAGTAACACATTAGAATGAAAAAATTGAAAATTTCTTTATAAACCTTTGGTGCAGAATGGGCCGCGTTTATGCGATTTTTTTGTCAATTTTTACCTATTTTTTCTTATTTTAGTAATATTAATTTCTTTTTCTCTTCTTAATTTTAGCATAACTTTCTTAAAACGTACTAAGCAAATCTAAAAATAACAAAAAAAATCCCCATTTCTCCATTTAAAAAAAAAAAAAAATTGTCGCAAACAGTCGGATATTATAAAAACTGTTGTTTTTTAAAGTATAAGGTGCGCGTAATATGTCGGAATATACGGTACACAATGCAGCTTACTGTCATTTTTTTTTTTTTTGTAAAATAAAATAAAATGTGAAGTTAGTTAAAGTTTTTTCAAAAGAATGAACAAGGCAGGATAGAGGCAAGTGTTAAGAGAAAAAATGCATGCTCCTTTCAGCTCACGTTCTATTTGCGAAAAACAAAGATAATTTATTGAAAAAGAAGATTTAAATAAACAAAAAAGCACTACACATTTCATCTTGATAAGTCGGCAGAAAATTGCTAAGTCAGAATTACTATTGCTGAAGACATTTCCGTAGTAATGTTGGGAAATCAAAAAATTTACCGAATAGCTGCGTGAAAAAACCAGTTCAAACAGGATAATGCTAGCATTGAAAAGAAGGAGAATGGTTTTTTTTTTTCAATGAAAGAGAATTTTAAATTAACGCTTTGTTGAAATGTAGTCACGGCCAAAAATACCGTAAAATCCGGCATATTACGCGCACTTTTAACCCAAAAAATAAGATCGAAATTTATGGGCGTGCATTATACGCCGGGTATAAAAATGAGAGCTTTAAAAATTAAAAAAGAGATGAGCATTAAAAAAAATTAGGCTTCTACTTATATCGAAACACTTTATTTAAAAGAAATGACATTCTTTATGAACTTAAAGGGTTCTAGTCTAGAGGCAGTGGCGCACACAAGAGGAGGGGGGTGCGCCACCCCCCAAACCCACCAAAGCCCTTGAGTTTTTTTCGATTGATGATAATCCTATATATATACAACGTAAAATTTAATTAAGTACTTGTAATTAACAGTTTATATTATTAATTAATGCTAATTATTAATTCAATAATTTATTTTTTACTGTTTTTTGTTAACAAAATCGCCAAAATCAGAAGAATCAATCGGTGTTATCTTGAGGTATGATACGAGTTGGGGAGATTTTCGGCCATGGACTCCCCCCTTGAAAAATTTTTGTGTGCGCTACTGTCTAGAAGTATACTTTTTCTTCAAAATCTTGGGATAATACCTCGAATAAATGATTTCAAAAAGTAAGAACTTGCACATTTACATTTCGGGCTTCTTCGTAAAAAGGGGCGTGCGCGTTATACAAAGAATCTACCATAAAATTAAAAAATGCATCTTGAAAGTATAGGTGAGCGTTATACGGCGATGCGTGCTATACGTCGGATTTTAAGGTATCTAAACTATGTATAAAAGTACTCCGTGCTCGCGTTACAATATGTTTATTCTGTTATAGTGCTTATACAAAACAAAACTAAATAAAATTTAGTATATAAATATTTAATTATTGATAACTTCATAAAACTATTGTTAGATCTTACAATATCAATAATTATTTTTGATGCAGGGTTTCTTAATCAATCAACTCTCGATAATACGAAGTTGAAGGGACCAATGAAAAACTTCGAATCAAAAAGGGTAGAAAAAAACTCCCAAAATACACGAAAATAAATTTTTTTGTAACACATTTAAATTTAAAATTATGTAATAAAACAACAGTTGTACATATGTATAAAATTATTTTAAAGTGTTCTTAAAAAGTACATATTATATACAGAATAAATATTATACACAAAAGTTAAAAATTTCCTGTATTAAAAGAATACATTTATATATTAAAAACTAATAAAAGAATACACAAATTGTCATAATTAATTTTTTTCTTGACGAAAAAATCTATTATCTTTTTTTGTTTTATGGTATTCAATCTAGCTTTGTCAATGGATTTTTCTAGAATAAATTAAGCTTGAAAAATGTTCGCATCAAAATAATTTTGAAGGAAAAAGTTGCATATAGTTTGTTTAGTGACACTTTAGCTTCTGTCAGAGTTATCGGAGTCAATCAACTCCGATGATCATCATAGGAACTACGTTACAGGGGAGACAAGAAGAAACAATACAACACAAAATATGTAAGGCCCAACATGTTCACTACATGAGTGTTTGAATTGTCGAGAAATTTAAGATCACTTCGAATTATTGCGTATTCTATTCCAGCCAGCCACAAATCCTACTTCGGACATCCCGAAGTAGGGTACCCCCCCCCCCCATTTGGCCCGCGGAACGTAGTTTGCATAAAATTACCATAAGTACCATGATAGGCGGTAGCGGACGGGGAAAGGGAAATGGTACCCCCACTTTAGCGAAAGATTGCAGTGTATTGAAACTTTAAGCACATCACTTCTAAAATTTAAAATAAATTTATTTTTGTACCACTTCAAAAGAAAAAAATTAATATTCGAAATCCCGTAGTGCACTGAAATTTTTTTTTTTTGCCACCTTGAAAATAAACAAGGAAACTTGAAAGTAACTCCTGTATCATTTTCTGTGAAAATTGGGCCCCTTAATACATTAATAGAATTAAAGAGATAATGTGATGGAAATGATGAAAGGCATTAACTCAAAGTTTAAAACGCTGTAACATAATTTTTAATTAAAACAGATTCAAGCCAGATATACTTCAAAGTTTGATTCATAGAATGATAAGTATATTATCAACCCTTTTTTAAAAACAAGATATCAATCATTGGCATGGCCAAGTAATTTTAGCGCGTTTTTCACATGTTGTATTTTACAATAATGCAACTAATGAACTTTTTACTAACAGAAAGTAGTGTGTGTGTGTACTGTGCCACTTCTCTAAATGTACTACTCTTGAGCTGAAAAGAAATAATGACACAAATCTGATCAGCACTATAAAAAAGCAAAAAAAAAAAAAAAAAAAAATTGTAGGAAAATTCGGGAAAACTATGGGAAAATTTAAATATGATTCGGCTCATCTAGGGCACAAATGCGACCCAATGCCGAAAACCCGAGGTCAATTGGTTGCTTATTGGCTGAGTAAAAGGTACGACAAAATATGGAACGAAGACAAAGACGAAATTTCCGTTCTAATAGCGCTTTTGTTCCACTACGTGAAAAACGCGCTAAAAATCTGTGCTTCAAGTCCCTAATGTAGCGATTTTTTCCCCTATAGAAAACATTGTTTTGAAAAAATGGCGAAAATAGCTTGGTTAAACTTCTTTATGTGTGTGGGTGTGTTTTTAAATTTAATCTATTAATTTCATTTGACAAAATATCAGAGCTCTTGCATGAGATTCCCATTTAATTTTCAAAAATTCATACATCGCTTTCGTATATATTATTTCATGTTATAATTTTTTCTCTCTCATCTTTTTAACTGACTCTTATTAAATCCAATTGGTTTTCGAAAATAACTTTAAATTTCAAGATTTCCGTCTTCGATTCATTTTTTTCTTTAAAAATAAATGTGTCGCACTTTTTGCAAAAAACATTCATTTTTTAAAGTTAGATTTAGAGTATTCACAATGACTTTTTGTAATTATTTAAAAATAAGCTTGGTTACAAGATTATTGATCCGTTTTACTCAAAAATTCAAGCATTATAAATTAAGAATACATGCTAAGTAACTAAGTTCCGTGAAATCTGTACGAATAATGAGAATTTGTTTCTATCGTTCAGAAATGCCTTTGAGGCACCGATAACGACCAGAAAAGTTTCCCAGAATAACTTTCGATGAACAAATAAAAAACGAAAGTTTTTACAGTACTTTTGTGTGTGACCATACTGAATTCTCTCTAGTTCAAAAAGCTTATAGTTACTCTATGTATATGAACAAATTTTTTCCTCCCGAAAGAAATGGCTTAAGGTATCCGATTACCCTAAAATTGTGAACTTTGCCAAAAATTTACAATTTTTTTTTTTTGATTTAACTTTATACGTCATCTTATTAGCTTTATAAAAATACCATCTTTATTATTTTTCGTTCACTGGAACAAAAACTACAAGCGTTTTAGTAAAAGCAAATGCTATTACTTTAAGCAAGAGGCCATACTTTAAAACACGTTTTACTCGAAATGTGTGTATTTTTTTTTTAAATGCGCACATGGGGCCAGCGATTGCTCAAAATGTTTTGAAATAATTAACTGGACTTTTGTGTGTATGTTCTGTATAATAGTAGAAGTGTTTTAACTTACAGATTTGTCAATCACTGTTTTATTACAAAATTTACAGTCCCTTATGTTGATATAATCACCGTTTTTTTAATCAATTTCATATAATAACTGAGATAAAGTGCTCTAGTTTTTGTAAAAATAAAAATATCTCTTATCCTGATGGTCATTTCAAAAATGAATAACATAGAAACACATCAGAGCTGAAAAATTGAAAATTTGTTCATAAACTTTTGGTACAAAATGGACCACTTTTATGTAATTTTTTGTAAATTTTTACCAATTTTTTCTCGTTTTAGGAGTAATAATTTATTTTTCTCTTCTTAACTTTAGTATATTTTCCTTAAAATGTAATAAGAAAATCTAAAAACAACAAAAAAATCCCCATATGTCCATATCTCCCTTTTTAAAAAAGAAAAAAAAAGTTGCCGCAAGTAGTCGGATACCTTAAATGTAATATTCTTTCTTTTTTAAATAAATTAACATTTGAATATTTCTTAACAGGTTATTTAAAATACAATTTCATATCGATTGCTGGAAAAATTTCAAAACATTTTTCCAACTTCGATTCGTGAGTATTACACACATACGCCTCAATGCAATACATAATTATTTAAAAACCAGTTCATTGCTATAATTGTTATTTGTGGAACTAAAAAGGGACATCGCAAATTTACCAAATGCCTGCTTTGAAAGTTAAAGTGATTGATATTAGTTTGGATAATCATCTAAGACAGGGGTAACTAGCCCGCGGGCAGAGCGCCGTATGCGGCCCACCATGAATAATTTTGCCGCTTACGAGATTCATTAAACTTTACAAAATACGATTATTTTGTGCAATATTTTTGCTTTTAGTGTATTGTTTTGTAACAAATACATCCCATTCCTGTTTCTATTTTAATACTTTGCTTCTGTTTATATACATACCGTAAAATCCGGCGTATAACGCGCATCGCCGTATAACGCACACCCATACTTTCAAGCTGCAATTTTTAATTTTTAGGTGTATTCGCGGTATAACGCGCACCCCCTTTTTTTCCCGAAGAAACCTAAATTTTACGTAAGCAACGCTCTTATGTTTTGAAGTCATTTATTTGAGGTATTATCCCAGGCTTTTGTGTAAAAATAGTGTATTTCTAGATCTACACATCCCTTTAAGTTCTTAAGGAATGTCATTTCTTTTAAACAAACAGTATTTGGATATATGTAGAGAGAAGTCTAATTTTTTTTTCTATGATCATCCTTTTTTTATTATGGAAGTTCTCATTTTTATATCCGGCGTATAACCCACACCCGTAAATTTCGATCTTATTTTTTGTGTTAAAAGTACGCGTTTACGTCGGATTTTACGGTACTTGGAAAGTGAGCAGTATTGCATTTTAGTGACCCCGTAGCATCACGCTTGATTCCTGTAAATTTATTGCACTTCGAATTGCTAGAGCTAGGCATATTTGATGACGACAGAGATTCCGTTTTTTAAATTTATACTTTTTATTGTTGTTATATGCGAATTTAATCAATTACTGAGGAATCGGAATTTGATTTTTTTGTAATCTATTATTAAACTTTTTTTTTAAACAAAATGTTTATTCGTAAGGAAGAATGAATAAAACTCAAATTCATGTTTGAATCACGGAGCAAAGATTTAATCTAAGGAACATTACATATATTTCGCACAATAATGGGTATTTTTCAGCTAACATTTAAAGGTGCAGCTTTATTCAATCATAAATCATTAATATGACCTTCATATTAGGAAAGATTCTCCAATCTTGGTTAAGAGGTTAAATCCTTTGCATATTATGCAAGATAAAATTGAATTATGCCTTTTTTTCCTGTTGACTTATCTTATCGGGGACATGTGACGTTTTTATAAAATTAACCTTTCTTTAAACAATACCTGAAGCCCTGTACACAGATGTGCAATTTCGTTCATGTAATTAACAGTTTAACTTGGATTTTTTTAAACTATAAGGAGCACATACAAATCTGTCTATATATATCGAAGAAAAGTGACTCACTCACTTGCTCATCAAAAGATCTCCGGAACTATTGGAACCTACAAGCTTAAAATTGACAAGCATTTTTTGTTTGTTTGTTTGTTCTGTAGCAATTCGATTTGCGGAAATCAATTTCCAAGGATAGGGGTGGCCAACCTTTTTGGGAAGAGTGCACCTATCTGATAAAAAAAAATAATGCGTGCCACTTCCAACTTTTTCAACAAACAAAAGAATATGAAAAGATAAAAAATGTTACTTAAAAGCTTATTATGGAATTTGTACGCAAATAGCTCATATTTTATGCTAGTCTAAGTAACGGAAACTTAAAAATAATATAATAAATAAGACAAAAGCAAACTTAAGTTTTATTGTTAAATATTTTTTCAATTTCAATGTGGGAAATCAGGTTAGATATATAAAATAAAAATGAGAAACCAGAAAAATTTAATTCTAAAAAATTAATCAACTGTCAGTAGTACTATCTTAATGCGGGTTTTCAATTTGCAGATTTTTTATTGTGTGTTCAATTTGAATTATTTTACATTAGGATTAGTTCTCGAAGATAACAAAATCGGATTATTTCAGGTGTCCTCTCTTTTTTCTTCAAAATCGATACGAAAAAGCAAAACTGTGTTCACAAAAGAATATAAATGATGAATCAGGATTAAAAAACAATCGTTTCCTTGTAATCTTAGATTTAAATTATTTAAATATCTTATAGTATCGGTAAGAAAAGCTAAATCTCAAATACTATCTTGATTCTTGAGATGCAAGCTCTCATTGGTCAGTTTATTGTTTCCTCTTCCAGATATATTTTAAAACACACTCCCTAAAATTCTAGAATCTCACGAATGCACTTCCTTTGGAAAAGCAACCCACATAACAATGAAGGAATGTTATCTACTATATAATTTTCTCTGTTGTAATATAATTAAGTGTATTTAAAATAACTTTTAGCGCGTTTTTCACGTAGTGGAACAAAAGCGCTATTAGGACGCAAATTTCGTCTTCGTTTCATATTTTGTCGTACCTTTTTCTCAGGAAATAAGCAACCAATTGACCTCGGGGTTTCGGCATTTGGTCGCATTTGTGCCCCAGATGAGCCGAATCATATTTAAATTTTCCCATAGTTTTCCCGAATTTTCCTACAAATATTCCTGAACTTCGCTAGTTTGCTTTTTTATAGTGCTGCTACAGATATGTGTCATTATTGCTTTTCAGCTCAATAGTAGTACATTTAGAGGAGTGGTACAGTACTACTTTCTGTTAGAAAAAAGTTCATTAGTTTCATTATTGTAAAATACAACATGTGAAAAACGTGCTAAAATTACTTGTCCATGCCAATGATTAATATATTGTTTATGTTTTGTTAGGTCTGAGACAACCACCTTTCAATATATAAAACAGTAAAACAATTAATAATTTTTATCTTTTTAAATTTTTTAATTTTTCAATAAGTTTTCGCGCGCCACTCTTACAACTCAGTCGTGCCACACAGTGGCACGCGTGCCGCAGGTTTGTCACCTCTACCCAAGGGAGTTAGCAGGGACATAAAAAATACTCTTCTGTTTTAAAAATTGAAGTCCTAATTTTTTTTAAATCAAGTGGCGAGAGCTATAAGAATGTGTTTTTCAGTACAGTGGAAAGCTTAATAGGACTTAGATACCAATAACTTAAAATGTAGTTAAGTACATAAAAATACAACATATCATAAAATACCCAGCGAAGTGGGCAGGTAACGGTTAGTATAATATAAAGAGGTATAAGTTTTTGTTATGAATTTCCACCATTATTTTCACTCATTTTTCTTCATATTTTAATGTAACAAATCGTTTTTTCGAATTTTTGATGTGTAACATCTTTACTCTCGGCTGGTGGATATTTGTTGGAGTGATTTCGTGAAAAGGGACGGAAATGCGTAACAGGAAGTCGGGGAAGCGCGCGCTGTTTGATTTGACCCATCAGCGGGCTTGGTGGTATCTCTTCGCTACCCTCGTTTCGGGGTCGAACTGTATTAGCAATTAAGCCGCCAGCCTTCCGCACATAAATAAACTTCCAGAATAAACGTGCGATTTTTACGCTCAAATGCCAAAGTCTCAGGGCTCGTTGTGTTTGAAAATGGACAAACCGTCATTTTGGTGGTCGAATACATTTCTCCGAATCAAACAGTTAAAAAAATTAAAGATTTCCTGGATTTTGTACTTTTACCGTATACCGAAGGTGGTTCTGCTCTTCTTTAAAAAAAAAACTATCACTCGCTTCCCATGATTTTGGGTGGTGATTTTAACGTTAACTTCAGTTTGCCAGAAGCTGAGCCGCTCATAACTTTTCTGAAAGATGAACTCAAGCTCGACATGAACACTAATCGAAATGTTTTGACAACTAACAGTGGTACTGTTATCGACGCCGTTTTTTAACGACTTTTAAAATACTTTGAAATCCCAAGGAAATATGTCATATTTTAGTTTTCATAAATCTATTGTCTCCGCTCTTCCCAAAATATTTATGAACAAGAGTAAATATTTTTGATAAAAAATTGCATTATTCCTTGTGTTAATTAAATAAAATTTTCTTTAAAGATATAATTATTCGATAGAAAATTATTTCCAATCATACCCGATTCTTTTTTTTTCTGGATTAAAGTCACTATTGCGTATTTACCACGATAACATGTCAGATGTTACACATCATATGCGACTACAGTAAGGCTCGTTTTTTATTTGCTATTTGATCCATGTAAGCCACAGTCACTTTTATTTTTTTTTTCTTTTATCCCCTATAATTTACAGCAGGGGTACTCAAACTTTTTTTCTGCTGGGCCGCATACATATGTCAGCCATTTCACACGGGTCGCATTCGTATGTTAGCTATTTTACGCGCGCTGCAACGTGAGGTTAAACGGGGGAGGAGGGAGAAATGCTTTAAGACCAAAGAAATTTCAAATATGAAAAATTGATCAAAATTTTTTAATTCCTGTTTTGCTTTTTTTAATTATTTTTTTTTATATATTTTTTTTATTTTTGTCACTAACACTAAATTAAAAGAATTTAAGAAGCACACCTTCACAATTTTTGCATCAGTAAACGGTTTCATATGATTACTAATAATATAACAAACTTCTTAGGATGTCTTTGTTACTATTGTGACTTTACCACTGACAAAACACTTTGTTTGTGTTGCAAATAATATTCAATAAAGCCTATTTATATATATATATATATATATATATATATATATATATATATATATATATATCACCTCTTGAAAGAGGAAAATTGTCATTGAATGATTCTTGTTTCTTGATATGTTTTAAATACAGCACTTTTGTGACAAATTAAACAAGTACTGATCCAGGTTTGTTTTTCACTACAAAACAGTCAACCTCCAGATCATTCGAATATTTTTCGCTTGCAAGTATGAAAAATTGTTGAAAATTAGTTCCACCCATAAAATTGTCACTATTTTACTGTTATCACTAACCGTAACCGTTACAAATAGAGAAAGAATGTGAATGCGCAGCCGTACGACATCGACAGTAAAAAAGTAAAATTGATATATTTGATTTCTTGTCAAAGAATTTCTCACCAAATTTTTAATACATTGTTTTAAATAAAAGAATTTCTCAGAGAAATGGGTCATGACCGGGCCACTTAAAAAGGTTCGGTGGGCCACAGGTTGAGTATCGCTGATTTAAGGTAACTTGATTAATATTAATCCTACATAGTTGAAACGATACACGCATGGCATCATCATACATATACATTTTATGAACATTTTAAAAATTTCATAGAATTCCCAAAAAACTTTTGCCTCTCGCTGTCGGCATTAGGCTTAACTCTACAAAATACTCGGTTCTGTGAAATCATCTTTTGGAAGAATGGCGGATTGGCTCATACACACACACTTTAATTTTTTTTCAATGGAATTTCACTTCCTATTTCCCCTTCACTTCCTACCAAATAGCATTGATTTTCTCATACTGCTTCACGGAAATAATCGGCAAGTATTATTTCACCGTGAGAATGTTTACAGAACGGCTTCTTTGTTCGAAACCGGGAAGCACCTCACACGCAGCGCTAGGTGCCTTATGCGTGTGTGGCCACTTTGATCACAAAAAATGACCGTCTTGCGATCGCCATAACATCCGATTGCTTCTTCTATTTTTTTCTACACGAAGACGATTGAAAATCCGCCCATTTTCCCATCAGGAACAAACCCAGAGAACTTTAATGACTTTTCGATTGCCATTTTCGAAGAAGTGTTCGAAATAATTGTTAGATGAAAAAATTTGCTGTTTAACACAGCGATACTCTACCTGCGGCCCGTTCATGGACTATTGCTTTTAGAAATTCATTTGTTAATGAAAATTTGGTGGGAAATTCTTTGTTAAGAAATCAAATCCTTCAATTTTGATTTTTGCTGTCGATGTCGTATAGATGCGAATTGATATATATATATATATTTCTGATTAGTGATAATAGACAACAGTGGAGTAGCAACCATTTTATGAGTGGAACTAATTTTTAACTAGCTTTCATATCTTGCAAGCAAAAAATATTCGAAGAAAATAGATTGTTTCTTGACGATTGGGAAGTTGACTATTTTGTAGTGAAAAACAAGCATGGACCAGTAATTGTTAGATTCGTCACGAAGAATATAAAAAAATACCACTAAACACAGGAATCATTTAGTGACACTTTTCTTCGAAGATCTCTTTCAAGAGGTGATAAATAGGCTTTCTTGGATAATATTTACAACAGCCAAAGAGTGTTTTGTCAGAGGTAATGTCACAGCGGTAACAGGCATCCTATGTTAAATTATTGGTAATCATATGAAACCGTTTACTGATGAAAAAATTGTGAAGACAGAAGTGGTTCTTAAATGTTTCTAATTTAGAAGAATTCAGTGGCACAAATAAAAAAAAATATATAAAAATAATAATTAAAAAAAGCAAAATAGGAGTTTTAATGCTTTGATCAATTTCCCCCATTTTAAATGTTTTATGTTATCTTGGTCTTAAAGCATTTATTCATTAAACCCCCTCCATCAATCCTCATGTTGCGGCCCGAGTGAAATAGCCATCCCATGTATGCGGCCCGCGTGAAATAGCAAACATATGTATGCAGCCCGGCAGAAAAAAGGTTGAGTAGGTTTAGCATTTACTTATAATCAAGTTGGGATGTGAGGAGGAAGGGGGCAATTATTTCCCTTTTTTTCTAGTTTAGAAAAAGTTCCGCATAAATCGCGATTGAAATTCAAAAGAGGGGTGAGATGGAAGATATGAAGACGCTGAAGCAAAATGATACGCTTTGAGAAAACATGCTTGTTAGGTATTTTTGTTCATGCAAAACTTCGACATCTATCATAATGCGACGCGAAGTTCTGAAAAAAAGAAAGAAATTAATGTTTCATTTTTATTAGTCATAGCTACTGACCAAATTCCCATTTAGTTTATATAAAACGTTGTAAAGAAGGAAATGCAAACATTTCTTTTATTTTCTTCAGAAAAGTTCTACTTTTAAGAAGGTATATAAAGATATATTTCATAGAATGTCCCTTTACCCTGCAAAATATAAATTTAGACATGATTTCTATGTAATACTAAATTATTTCACAAAAGAAAATAATTATTACTTAGAAAATAAACCGTCTTAAAACACTAATGGAAGTTTCTACATTTAGATACAAATTTGAGGTGGAAAATGACATTAAAACATGTGAAGCTTAGGTATTTGTGTTTTTTTAGAAGGAAAAATGAAAGAAATTTTTGTTACAATGAAGCGATATTTTTTAATACTTTTTTTAACATTTATTACAACGAGAGGACTCATACTAAATAGTTATAAGGAAAAAGACCATAAGGTAAATTAAATGCAGTTCAAAACATACAGTACATTTTGCAGGTTTTTTCATAATATGAAGTTTTAAAATAATAAAAAAACCTACTGAGACTAAATGACAGTTTCACAATTAAGCGGAAGGTGGAAAACAGCTTGGTTGGGACTACGGGAATCAGGGGTGATGGGAAAGAAAGAAGTTCTTTTTTATGAAATGTCGCAATGTTACACTGTACAATTCATTATTTAGTACTCCCCAATCGATGATAATTATTTTCGATTACTTATATTTTATAAAAATAATTATTTTCAGTCTCAAATAATCTAACCAAAATGAAGTCTTTCTCATTTTTTTTTTTAAATTCAACATTGGCAATACTAAATTTTGAAATCACCTTAAAATCCGGCGTTTTTCCCGCACCTATACTTTCAAGCTGTATTGTTTAATTTAAAGGTATATTCGAAGTATAACGCGCAACCCCATTTTTTCAAAGGAACCTTCAATGTAATTTAGCAAACCTTTATGTCTTAAAGCCATTTATTCGAGGTATTATCCCAGGAATTTGAAAAAATAGTACATTTCTAGAAAAATAATTCCTTAAGTTCATAAGGTATGACATTTAAATAAACAGTTCCGATCTTTGTAAAAGTCTCAGTTTTTTTTATACATATCTCTTTTTTTCAGTTTTGAATCTATCCTTTTTATACCCGACCATATCTTTTGTGTTAAAAATGCATGCTATACGCCGAATTTTACGGTAATTTATATATATATATATATATATATATATATATATATATAATAGTAATAATAATTTTTCCCTTAATCTCCACGCCATAGAACATCTTTGCAGCATAAGTAAGTTCCGATTGATATTCTTTTTCTTTCCATAAAACCGCGATCCACTGCACAGTATCCTCAGATGTTGTAAATAACATAGAACTTGAAGTTAGGACATTGGCAATCGCAATAAGTTTAGTTATAGAACAACGATTTTTGTTAATTACAAAAATTTGGATAAATTCTATTCGCAAAAATTATCAACATCTTGCAGAAAACTTTGACAATTTTCTTTAAAATCGAGCCAATAAATCGTTTAAGTATAGTAAGTTTATTAAATATAGTTAAGTCGAACCAAAATCGCTTAAGTATATTAAGTTTATTAAGTATAGTTTAATCGAACCAATAAATCGTTTAAGTATTGTTAGTTTATAGTTAAGTATAGTAAATTTTAAGTACACTTATTAACAATCATAATAAGTATAGTTATAGAATAATGATTTTTGTTAGTTACAAATATTTAGATAAATTCTATTCGCAGAAATTATCAACATCTTGCAGAAAATTTTGACGTATTCTTCTGACATTCTGACTACAATTTTCTTCAAAATCGCACCAATAAATCATTTTATTTAAATTTATGTTTTTCTTTCATTCCTGATAATGTTTGTGAATGTTTACGGCAAATGAGATAATTTTAATTTTACATGCCCGCTTCTATTCTACAACCAGATAATGCCCGAATGAAATTGAAAATGGCAACACATAAGACAAAAATTGATTTTGCTCGTAAATGGCAACATGCTTGAAATGAGTTTGAAAATTATCGAATGCAAAATCGAATTCGCATCGTATGAGGTATACAAAAATTATTTTAAATTAATTTAATGCAGAGTACCAAAAATTAATTTAATTCTTTCCCTAGATAAATATACCTTTTTCGGAAATATTTCATTACAGGAATATAATAAAATTCTACGCGCACGTTTTCTAATCTAGGATCATATGTATTATATAATGCTGGAACATGGAATTGAAAGAAGGCAAATGACAACACATAGAATACAAATTGATTTTTCCCGAGAATGGCAACGTGCTATAAATAGGTTTGAGATATCTTGGAGTGCAATTTCGAATTTGAATCATATGAGACACACAAAAATTATTTTTACTGAATAGCATAAAATTAATTTCCTTTTTTTCAAGATAAATATAGCCTTTTTAAAAATATTTAATTACAGGAATGGAAAAAATTTTGATCAACAAAATTACTATTCACACAATTCTTGCGTATCCCAATATGGCTTTGATGTTGCGTAGTCGTCAGAATTGAAATACGATACTTATCTCACGATTTCGAAAAGAAAATTGTTCTATTTCACTGGGAAAAGAAACAAAAAAAAAAAAAAAAAAAATACGAACATTTAGAACCAATATTTTAATTCGAATAATTCATTAATTCGGATACAAAATTGCATGGGATATGAAGACAGGAAAATGTTTTTGAAGCCAAGTGCTTAGGTTATTAAAAATGAAATTGTTTGTCAAAAAATGAATAGTTGAAATGTAGGTTTTTAAAACTTTAGAAAAATTTATAATGAAAAGTAAACGTTTTTAACCGAAATTGAATGACATTTTTATTTATGTATTTTTGTATATATATACACGGCCCAAAATTGTTCGTACACTTACAAT
This sequence comes from Trichonephila clavata, assembly GCA_019973975.1. Taxonomy (NCBI): domain Eukaryota; kingdom Metazoa; phylum Arthropoda; class Arachnida; order Araneae; family Nephilidae; genus Trichonephila; species Trichonephila clavata. The sequence continues at coordinate 133,864 of BMAO01016841.1, read as the reverse complement.
TTTCTATAAAACTTAATGCTTTTGACTAATAAAAATTCATATATCGGAATTGCAATTGTCTTTATTTCTGCAACTTGTTTCTTATACTTCGAATAACATAATCAATTTTTTAAACAGTATAACTATTATTTTGAAAAGTTAATAATCAAAAAACTATTAAAAAATTACGCGACCAAAATATTTGTACACAAAAAAAATCTCTCTTAACATAGCTTTAAATATTTTCTTTCTTAATTTAGTCCTTAGTTGGATATCTTTTAGCGTCCAAATCAATTTTTAAGCGCCCTGGTTAAGATTTCGTCAGTTTTTTGTAATTTTTGTATCGATATTCGTCCATTTTCCTGTGATTATTGTTTTTACTTCACGTTTTGCTTTTATATATGTCATGTGTTTTCTTTTTTTAAATTAAATTCTCCCTAAATATGTTCTACTGGGCTTAAATCAAGAAATTTAGAATGTGTTTTCAGAATTTGGGGTCAGTTATTGAGACACCAGTGGCGTACATTGAAAGCAGTGCTCTCGGCTTCATAATCTAGTTAAAAAATGAAGTCGCCTCCAATATCTAAATTTTGGGCGGAAAATTTAAAGTTCACAATACCGCAAAAAAATACCAAATAACTTAATATTGAAGCTGACATACACTCCCACATAAGCATACCTCCATGCAGAAGCACGCACAGGTGGAGGTGTTCTTTTATTCCAACTAAATATTCTTAGGTCTAACCCTTTATCTACCGCATTATGATTTACTGCAGTTTTTTTTCATGTAATATTATTTTTGAATCACTACGTTGAAAATTAACGGATATGCATAAACAAAATACTCAGCTTTGGGAAATTTAATCCGTTAGAGCTAATTAATTAATTAGCGATATTCAACAGTAAAATTAGTTGTATACACTGTTCACTTAAAATAAATAGTCAAATCGTTTTCTAAAATCTCCATTAACATACCTAAAAAAAAAATAAGACACTTACCTTTTGACATTAACTACTTTTTCGAAACAAAAATGACAATCTTCGAAATTCGATCAAAATGTCAGCTGAAAACGCAATTTTTACCTATAAACCTATTCGCCTTCCTCGCTAAAATATTCATCACAGAACCTGTGCTGCCATGTACGTATCTTGGAAGAGTGGATTTAAAAGAATATTCCTGTTAAGTATTGTCAGAGTGTTCACAGAAATGGTTATTCTACGTAATTTAAAAGTGAGTGGTACTTATAAATACCATCGGTAGATTAAAGGGTTTAGTTTTACTCATTTTTTCCCCTTCTAAATTATTATACGCCCGTCGGAACCAAAAATTTTGAATTTTTTGTTATCCCAACCAATTTGCTGTCAATTTTGAATTTTCTGAAACTTAATCCCAAGAATCTAGTTGGAACAGTGAAGCATGAAGGTGGTGGTGTAGAATTAAGGTATTTGGTACTTTTTGATGGTATTGTTTGTCAATGATGGTTTGATGGTATAACAGAAAGATCTTGTATGTGTATGTCCGCAATGTAGCAGAAAAACGGAAAAAAATAAGACGCGTAAAATTTGGTATGTTATGTTTGTTCACCTTGAAAAAGATTTTTGAAGTTCGCTTTTAGATTTCTTTTAAAATTTATTTGTTGGCGATTTTTTAACCAGTGATATGACGCCAATCGATGTCATATCTAGCTCTGAATGCAAAAATTCAAGCTTCATGTAGTTTTTTTTTAAGGATTGTTACATATTTTTACTATAATTACATTTATTCATTGTTGCATTTGTATTGCACAAATTATTATCGTAAAAAGTATTCTTTTCAATGTTTTATTTTTGGGGTTTAGATTTTTTACTGTGTTATATATATGTACACTTGCCTCCGAAAGTCTGCGTACCGTCGATCATTTTTCATATCCATGCAAATATCGCTAATTAAATGAAGTTTTTCTGAATCAATGCTGTTTATTCTTGATTCATCTAACTTCGTTAATTCAAATAGTATGAGCAACAATCACCTGAATATTACATAAAGTAATACAAATATTTATAACTTCAGAAAGACACAAATCGTGTGCGTCAAAAGTCCGCGTACACTGGAAAAAACCTTTACAATAATGGATTGTAACTAAAAGTTAGTTCTTTTCCGTTCTTTCTATAACTCTCTCATCATATTTGGCAGGGATTTAACTAGCTTAGTTGTCTCATCTGTGGATATTTGGTTCCATTCTTCTACTATGACAGATTTGAGCATTTCCTTGGATGTTATTACGTTTTCCCTGATTATTCACTCGAGTAAATCTCATAAATGCTGTATTGTGCTTAGGTCTGGGGAGGATGGCTTACGGGATTGTGGTTTGGGACATGTCAAAACAGCCACGGCTTCACAATGGGAGTCATTTGCTAGGTACTTTTGTGTTCCTGAAAGTAAAAATCATCACTCACCCCAAGTTTCTCTGCACTTTCCCTGATATTTTACTTTAATAAGTAAACGTATTCAATTTTGCACATTGTTCCTTCAATAAATTCCAGACTACTAGTCGAAAGGCTTCCAATGCACCTCCAAACATTATGCCTCCTTCGCCATGTTTGATTGTCGAAAAAGGATTCTCTTTCTTACGATCTGTCCAGGAATTTTTGCAGGCATATTTTTGTTCTTTTTGATGCCAAATTACAACAAAATAATTTCATTTGAATATGTTACATTTTTCGAATAATTATGTGTCCTATTTAGATGTTTTTCGGCAAAGGTCATTCTCTTAGCTTTTTTTACTCAAGAGATGAATGATTCCTGAGTGCAACTCAACCTTGATAGTCATCCTTTTTCAGTTCCCTTCGAATTGTGGTGAAAGTCACATATTTTTAGAATACCCCAGCCACACTTTTAGCTATTTGTGAAGCTTATAGTCTTGGATTTATTTTTATAGAGCTTATTACAAAGCAAAATTCTTGAGGTGACACTGTAGACGGGCGGCCGGATCTTAGCGTGGAAGTTAAAATTTTAGTTGATTTGTAGTTTATGAACCCTTTTTGAATCAATGAATATCTCCTATTAAAAGTTTCAGCAATTTCTTTAAAAATTTCTCCCTTTTCTGAAGATTTCTAATGATTTTTCTTTCAATAATATATCGGTCTCTATTCTGTCGCCTGCCATGGAACCACAAAAGTTTTCAAATCTCAAATCCTAAATAAATCGTAAAATAAGCTTATAATTACTTAAAAACATGATTTAGTGCAATTATTTTACAATGAAAGGTCTTTAAAAGCTTTATTTTGTAAGTGTACGCAGAATTTTGGCGCGGTTGGTTAGTGTTTATTTGGTGGTCATCCTTGTTTTTTATTGTTAAGGTGAAATTTGTTGCTGCTGTTTGAATAAGGAAATTTTGAAGAATCCCTGACAGCAATGTTGATTTTCAAAAGCGAACTTTTAATAGTAATTATAGCATAAACACGTAAGATCATTGCCTGTACGCAGACTTTCGGAGGAAAGTGTATATTGATGTCTTCTGTTTGAATCGTTTTTCTAGCTAGTTTGCAATTAAACCAGCTTGTTTGCAATATGACGAAATGCATAATAAGAATTTTGTTTATGTTATGTATACAAGATTTTTCTAACGAATGGGTTATTCCCCTATTCTTTCATTGATTAAAATCTTGAAAGCCATATATTCGAATTCGTGAATTTAGAACTTTTTCGGAGTGGCTTATTAAAATTAATCGTAAAATTTTGAAAATAAACTTTTTGTTACAAAGTACAAGCAGCATTGGATTAAAAAAAATTAGAAAAAAAATGTAAAAAAAAGATTTTTAAACTTTTTGCCAAAAGGCAAAGAAAAATTTCAGTTCCCACAATCAAAAACAAGAGACCAAAAGCATTTAAAATGCAAAGCAGTAAGCCAGACGAACCCAAGTAGTTATTTTAACCCTAATTAGCCATCAACCGATACAATTATAAAAAAAAGACTCCATGTTCGAATTAAAAGGAATAACAACGAAAAGAAATCGTCTGCCGTTACGCACGGCCGCTTTATTCTAAATTCACCCCCTTTTCCGTCAAGGAGAAAAAAATACGCATCGGAAAAAAGACGCTGTGGGTAAAGCGATATTGTTGACCTTGGGAGCCATGTCCTTTGCTAGATAGTAGTAGTGCCTTTCGGTAAACAGACTGACTTGAAACTTAGCCAATAGATTCCGAGATTGAGTTATCTTACGTCATTCACGGATCGGGCAGGATTCACCAATGCGCATTAAAGACCGTTGGGAGATTTTGCCCGTCGACCGCAAAGTGAATTCTGTTTATCTTGCTAGCAATGCGAGATAAATATTTATCTAGACGGTAGAACTGCTTTTTTTTTATGCAAGATATCGCTTGCATTCTCTTTTTTGAGCGATAGCTTTTCGTGTTTTTTGTTCTATTATTCTACTAATGAGTTTTTTTTATTAAAAAAAAAAAAACGTTTTTTTTTTTTGAAAAAGTAAGGGAAAAAAATTATGATATTAATTGTGAGAGTTTTTTTTTTTCTTTCAAAAAAAAAGATTGTCCGAAGTGCATTTTTATGTCACTTAGTAAAAATGCTGAAAAAAAGATTTCTCTCAGTTAAAAATAATTTGTTTCAATGTTTTCCTCATGTTTACATTCTAAATGCATTCTAAACACAAAAACGTCTCCTCACCCCCTAACTTTGCTTGGTAACTGCTTCTATTGAATTTGTTTTCTTCTTATATCAATTGCTTTAATGATATGTATATTTGCTAAGTTTTTGCATTGTTCAGCGAAAACAAAAAAAATCTAAGATATCTGATGTTGATCAATGTATTCTTGCGCTGAATCTAAACAACTAGGAGAGGAAAAAATTTTCGTTAGTATTATTGAATCTGATTTACTTTAATTTTTTTATATTAAAATAGAATTATCATAAATTGAAGAAAATAATTGCTTACTTTTTAAAAATTTTATCAAAGAAATATTTGGAAATTTATCTGATATTCTTTGTAAATGAAAGGGGGGGGGGCACACACACACACACAGTCATGAACATCTGGAAAATCTATAATTTTTGACAGAAAATATGCCTACAGACGTCATATTTATCTGATTTGCGAGAAAAGGAAACGTAGAAATGTTGCTTTTTTGGATACATTATGTTACATGTCAATTGCATCTGTTAAACCTAAATGCAAATGTATTTATGACCATTACGAAAGAAGGAATTTCCTGAAAATTTCATTATAATTCGGGGGTTTTATTTATTACTTTTTAGTATGCTAACCATTCAGCTAGGGAAAAAAATTGGCAGTTATAGAGACTGCCGATAGAAGTGAAAACTTAGAACTTTAAGTATTAAAATTTGAAATTTCATAATGTTTGAATTAAAACTATCAACACAAATCTGGTTTTCACATCTATTGGCACTCCGAGCAACAACTAAATGCACACATGTTTATATGGTTTTTTATTATTCAAATATATTACGGGCTGTACAAGAACCATGACAAAATATAAATACAATTCAATTGAAATAACAATTAATATACAAACATATTATTTATGGATAGTATTTGTATTTACTGAAATTTCAATGTACTTGATTTTTAACATTATTTTAATTGTTTGCATCATTGTCATCATTAATTTCAGCAATACTTAGACTTTTTGTACTTTCAATTATTTCATTTTGTTCTAAAAAGATACAATAGGCTTATGGTAACTAAAGTAAGAAAGGAAAATGTCTGATTCATACAAATTTATCTAAGTATCGCGTAAAAACCGCATCGATCGTCGTTTTATATTTTGTAGTACTGAGTTTTCGATCATTGGACATATTTAAATTAAGTGTTTCATTTAGAAATTCAGTTAGTGGTAGATTTTTATCACATGCAAAGTTAATATTGAAGTTTCCACTTACAATCATCGGTAGATTATCATATTTTTCGCCAAATTTTTTTTCGAGTATTTCAGAACTTTTTTTTGTATAAATCATCAAATTTTCGAATAAAAATTGTTGTATCTGTCTCATAGATTTTCCAGGCGAAATATAAGCGGCAACCACACATAAACATGTATTGCCCATTCTCGGAATGGCAACGAGCAATGCACAGTATATACACATTGAACTTTTGACTAAATCCATTCAATTTCACTTATAAGATATACACAGCACTATACGTCAGCTGTATAGCTACAGATATACTGCTATAAGCATGTCGGTGACGCGAACGCACGAGATTTAACCCATCCAGAAAGTGTCTAAGGCGAACAGCACACTGCGCGTGCGCGAGTCAGAGCATGTCGGTGACGCGAACTCATAAGATTTTCCCCTACCAAAAAGTGCCCAACGCCGCTAAAGAAGTTTTCGCTTCAAAAAATCCGAAGAACCTACATTTACAAACATTCATTCGTAAGGGAAAAATACAGATAAAATACAAACCGTGTGTTATCTTGATCAATTTTTCTCCCATTTGGCCCACTCTGTATATATTTAGATTTATGTCTGGAGTTTTCAAACGCGCAACAATCCACTCGAAACTCCAACAATAAATGCATTTTTCCTTTTATTTATAACTTAATTTGAATTTGTTTTAAAAATTCTTTAATCAGAATTTTTTTTAAAAACTCTTTAATTAGATTTTTTTATAAAAAAAATCTTTAATTTGATATATTTTTTAAAAATTCTTTACTTTGATTTTTTTTAAAAAAAATTCTTTAATTTGATTTTTTTAAAAATTGCTTGAGTGATATTTTTATATGCGTTTCTTCCCTATTTGTATTTTACTTTTTTATATCGAACATATAAATCTTTCTTAAATTCTAGAAAATATTTCTTTAAACTTTTTTTAGGACACAAACAGGGGACGTTTTTAATGCAAAAGTAAACCGCATCTAATTATTTTATAAATAATTTAAATAGTATCTATATAAATATACCAAAGATGTGTAACAGGTTTCCTTAGGAGCTCTCGAAACTAACCTGAGATTTTCTTTGATGTTATTAAAAGTCTTAAGGTATCCGACTGCCCAAACATTGTGAATTTTGACAAAAATTGACAATTTTTTATGATTTTATTTTATGGGCCATCTTATTAGCTTTATAAAAATATCAAGTTTATTATTTTCCGTTCACTAGAACAAAAACTACAAGTGTTTTAGTAAAAGCAGATGTCCATTACTTTAAGCAAGATGTCATACTTTAAAACGCGTTTTAATGTGTGTGTTTTTTAAATGCTCAAAAAGTTGCTCAAAAAGTTTTAAAAATAATTAACTGAAATTTTTTGTGTGTTTGTTCTGTATAATGTAGTAGAACTGTTTTAACCTTCAGATTTATCAGTCACTGTTTTATTACAAATTTTACAGTCCCTTATGTGAATATAATCGCTATTTTTTTAAGCAATTTCATATAATAACTAAGATAAAGTTTTCTAGTTTTTGTAAAATTTGTAATATCTCTTATCCTGAAGGTCATTTCAAAAATGAATAGCTTGAATTGAAAATTTTTTAATTTGTTCATAAACTTTTGATACAGAAAAGGCTGCGTTTATGTTATTTATTTATTTGTAAATTTTTGCCATTTTTTCCCCATTTCAGTAATAATAAATTTTCTACTCTTAATTTTAGCATATTTTTCTTAAAATGTAATAAACAAATCTAAAAATAGCAACCAAAAAAAAAGGCCCCATATCTCCATTTATTAAAAAAAAAGTTGTCGCAAGTATTCGGATACCTTAACTGCTTCTTACAGAAGAAATGCGATGTTTAAAATAGATTAATAAAACATATATAACGAATTGAAATAGCGAGTTCGTGGTAATTGATAGTGGAAAGGTTGTGTGACAGTTAATCAACAATTCATGAATTTAGCTACGGCAAAGTCAATATCCAGCGTTAGAAGAATTTTAGCGGACAACTGCATTAAAGATTTAAAGTGTCTGTCTGCATTAGTGGATATTTATGATGCTATAAATCTGCATCTCTGTTTATATATAAAATGTCAAGTAATATTTTAATTATTTTAGTTCTATCCCATGAAAATGTCTTCCCACCATGAGTTATTTGATTAATCAAGAATATATATCTCTCTCTAATTGAGATTAATCTAATATATATTTGCGATTATTTATGGCGAAGATATCTACAACCGCGTCAGGTTCGAAGGTAAATATGTTAGAGACAGAATCTTCGGTTGATGTTAAATAATAGAACCCGAATTTGGAATATTTTTCCAGATATAAGAGAAATGAAAAATTAAAATACGATATTCTGGCTTCACTATCCTTTAAAAAGCAGCATTTTTTATCATACTTTCCCATTTTTAACCGGGTTCATTAATTTTTTTCTGGCATTAAATGTGTTTTGTGCCCCCCCCCCCCCATATCTGAATGTTAAATGGGATATGTCTTCATGTATTAAAACAAAAACGAAAGTATTCATGGATTAGTTTGAAATTTTTAAAAACACTATATTGTTAACAGAGGTATAAGTTATAATATATTACAAATTTCCATGGAAATTTAGGCATTTTTCTGCCTGAAAATGTGCTTCGCGTTTAGTTCAAGCTAAAGCAAGCTTTAAATATCTCAAGTTTCGGAATTCCAGCACTCGAATGTTATTTTTAAGCCTAAAGATTTACAGCAGGATATCTATACACATATTTCAAACGATTTCGATAACAGATTTAACAAAAATGGATATTTTTGAGGGAAAAAATCTTGCAATAACAATATTTAAATTGACACCAGAATCCCAAGTAATTATCTCTAGAAATTTTACGAAAAGCCCTGCTATATGGAATGTATTTATGTACCTAGATGGTCATGGTCGCTAACTCTGAGAAACGGTGTTTCTGACCAGCTGAAAAGTATTTTTTCAGTGAATATGTAAGGATTTTTCGCATTTCATCGTTCTATGCTTTTGATTTCTTTCTGAAAACCACGATAACCGAGGAATCATGGTCATGGTCGCTAACTCTGACAAACGGTGTTTCTGACCAGTTGAAAAGTATTTTTTCAGTGAATATATATAAGATTTTGTGCATTTCATCGATCTATGCTTTTGATTTCTTTCTGAAAACCACGATAACCGAGTGGTCACGGTCATGAACTCTTTACCGACGATTTGTGAGTTGGAGTCCTGGCTCCATCTGCCGTGCCGATGCATGTTAAAACTGTCGAGTCTCAAAGTCTTCACAAAAGCGTGGTGTAGCAGTTCGGGTAGTAAGGGGCAGATCAAATGTCGTCCTCGTCTGTTGACCGGGGTACAAAATAACGAGATCCATCATTAATAATCCTCGTGTTACTTCGAGTGAGTGAATAATAACGTCGCACTATTCAGCTATTCGAGGGCTTTTGGCGACGTACCTCGTCAATTTGACCTATGGTTAAGTGACGAGAACGACACCAGACCTGGCATCCCTCTCTCCTAACTACCACACCAACGGGAAGACGTTTGAGCTCTCGATAGAATTAACATGCATCACTCCTCTACACGGCGGGTCTTCAACGGTACTAGGCTCGAACTCATGACACGCCGGCCACGAGTCCATTACCTTGACCACTGCGCTACCACGGCCACCGTGTGTTACTTCGAAAGGCGACTTTAACCAAGGAGAAGTCGCGCACACTCGATACTAACATTAGTGACATCGAGGGTTACTCTGTCATCGCAAAAAAATTATAAAAATCATAATTACAGTGAATCATTTAATTAAATGAAAGTGTACATACCTACTTTCAAGGACTTATCAATTTTTCTTCAGAAATTTGAGAAACTATCCAATTAAACTAAGAGTTAAAAAGTGTTTCGAATGTGCGTGACTTTAATAATGGACTCAAATCACCGGCACTTTTTGCTAACATCACAGGAACGATGTTTGCAGGCAAAACTGCCATATTTGTTCAAGTTATTGTAATTTTACTGTCCTTTAATGATCGACAAACAGCATGCTGAACTTTTTCTTGCTAGTGTCTTTTTTGAAAGGGTGCAGTGTGTCTTACGATACTCTTTATAACTTCATACCTTTGTTGATGGAGTTCCTTAGGTAGCATTAGAAAATTTACCTTTCAACTCAAACGTTTGATGTTCATCGCTTTTCTCGAATTTACTTTCGCTTTCATGTACAATATCCATTTTTTCATCAGGTTCTTGCTTTACTTGATCAGTTTCACCTTCATCCAATAGAAATCGCATATGCTCATTTTTTTTTACATATTCTGTTCATTTACATTTATAAACCACAATGACTCGTATAACACATCAATCAAAACCACTAAGTCCTTCAAGGGGGGGGGGGAATGTAGCCTGCCCATTGAAAATATTTGGGAACAAAAGTGGTCGCGCGGGGAACTCAATCACCCTAAGTACCTTAAGATTCTAAGAAAACATTTCAAACTCCCAAAAAAGAGGGAGATATGTGACAAATGCATTTTAGTTACCATGAAGACTTTAATATAGGAGGATACTGACAGCGCCATTGGTAACACTAAACAGTTCGCCATTGGTTAACTGAATGTATCACGAATAAATGATACACAGACTTATGATCCAGATTGATTGTGAATGATCAATGACGTCGCTTTGCTGGCGATTAATTTTGCTGACCTTGTAATTTTAAATAATCGTCAAGTGACGAAGACGACTCCTCAGATGTCACCCACTCTCCAAACTTGCATACAATAATAACATGAGGGCTTTGAGTCTCAAAAGATTTAACGTGTGTTAGCCTCACTAGACGGCGGACTTGGAGCCTAGAAATCAAGTTATCATATTGGATTTAAAAAAAAATAGTTTTTTAAAAAATTTTAAACATGAAAAAATGGCCATGAAATTATTTTAAAAATGTATAAATACCCTCTGTGAAATCGCGATTGGGGTTCTTTCCTAAATATAACAGTTTTTCAGTGTAAGAAAGAGTTGAGAATTGTGTATAATTTCCACATTTTATGGTATTCTTATTTTACTTATTTGACCAAACAATCAATTAAGTAAACTTCCTCTTTCGTTACTTTTTTAATGACATTTACTTTTCACAGTGGAATCAAAATGTGCAGTGGTGTTTATGATTACGATTTAAGGGAGAAATTATAAAAGAATTTCTGATTTTTTTAAGTTCCTGAGAATATGTATTTACATATCAAAACGATACTTACACAGATGGCTTCTGGAAAATATACCTTAGGATTTCTAAGCGAAAATCAATCTATTTAAGTTATTCTATCATCAATACAATAAATTTTATGATAGAAAAAGAACACACTCCTAAAAAGATTTCAAATAGAGGTAAGTTATAGTGTTACATAATCATTAGTTCTATGAGCAAGTGCAACAATGTATTTGTTCGGAAAGTTATAAAAGCTACAAAAAGGCATATTATGAAAGCTGCATGCACATAATCGAGTAAATTTATTCTAAATGTTGTTTTTCTCAGTTTATCAAGTGTTTTAATTAGTTATAAAGCAACACTTTCTTAGAAATATATTAATATTTTTGAGGAATTTCATCATTTTTAATTACGTTAAAAACTCCTAAGGCGATATGGTACCCTAAAAATCATTAATTGTCGAAATTTTTTTTTATTGGATTATTTGATACCCCGAATCTTTATTAATATTCCTGCAAAATTTCAAAGCTTTACCTGCTTTTTTCATTAAATAATGGAGCAATGTTTGATGCTAAACAGCAACTACCACGCCTACATTTCAGATTATCTGCTAGAAAAGAGCCTGATAAAAAATGAATTATTTTTCTTTTGCGCATTAATGAGATTGACATTATATATGCAGTAATAAATCATTTTAAGAAAGAATTGTGCAATTCATGCAAAAATTCTAGTTTGTGAATTGTTTATCGGGGGGGGGGGGAGAACAAATGGATTTGGTCAAGATTTAAAAGTTGCGCGTGCTTTTTATGATATTATTATGAATGAAATTAAAACTTCAAAACGGATTCTCCCAAAGCACAAATACTAAATCTCATTTTGATAACTCAGATAATTAAAAATCTAATTCGCAAGAATAGGAAAACTTTCCCATTTTTATATATTTGTTTTTGGTGATACATATATATCCCATGTGTGCGAGATTCAACACTTTTATTATTAAAATATTTTAAGATATTTATTTAAACAAATGCACATATACAGTTCTTAGATTTAGATGTAATTTACCTATAAATTATTTGATTTTGCTTTTATTCGTGTACAATATTTAACATACGAAGGCTTTTAAAATCATGGAAATAAAAAATAAAGGCATAAACATCTTTTGTACATGTTGTGCATTAGCTCTGAGCATGGAATTAGCTCCGAAGTGTGTGTATTTTTTTTTTTATAATTATTAAGATAAAGTTTTATGAAATATTGATCTTTCATTCGCTTTTTTTCTATATATTAATTATGGCAGTATATACTGTCTAATTGTTCTACATTTGTGCAATTTTTTATGGTAAGTAGTTTTAAATAAGCTAATTAACATTTCATAAAAGTTTCAGACTATTCGATGAATATTATATCATGCTATTCATAGTATGAAAACTTCAAACTCTTATTTCTCCATGTTGAATTTTTGTACATATACTGTTATTCAAAACCCTAAGGCTTTTTTGATAATTGAAGTATGGGTTTGAAATTTTTATACATTTTCTGAAATGTATGTTTTGTAAAAGTGTGCATGGAATTAATTAGCTCTAACATATTTAGTACTTTTTCTAAATAATTTAAAAATCAAAATTAATGTTTTTTTAGGAATTTTTGGAAGTTTAACTATAAAAAAAAATAATAAAAAATTAGAGCAGCATCAGAAAAAAACCCATGCACAGTTTTATGTAGTATATTATAAGGTACTTGGAAAATAAATTTTGAAAGAAAGACATATTTAAAAAAGCCTTGGAGATTTAAAAAATGCTTAAAACTAAAAAAATTTAAATTTTACAAACATTTTGCAACAAATTAGATTTTTTTTGTATAGAATTATTATTAAATATTAACCTTTATAAAATACAATTAAAACCAAATATCAAATATTAAAAATAAAAAAAATTGTGAAGATGGTACCATATTGCCTTAATCATCCCATTCTTAAAAATCATTCTTAATTTATTCCTATAAATAAATAACGAATTATAGAGATAAATTAAGAATTTTTCACGGATGTGTATCCTAAAATTTTTAAGAAAAATTAAAATTATACGAAATGTTTCTTAGCATTATAGCCTTTTTAACATGTCAAAATACTTTAAAAGCAATCGATTCTATATCTTTGAACAATTGTATTTTGATATAAATCTTATTTTTTGTAAAGAAGTAAAAAAAATGAGAAATATAAATATATTACTATTAGTAAACTTTCCGTAAAAGAAAAATTCCACAAACGTTTGTGACAAACTGAACGACCGACATGAATCTCTCTCTCTTTCCAGAATCTTCATTGCAAACTCATTTATTCTTTTTAAAAGCCGCTAAGCTTCTTTTGTTTTTGTTCTCTCTCTCTCTTTTTTTTAACGAAATTCTAGAGACCCAAACATGTCAGTGCTTATATGTTATTCTTATCAATCATTTATTGACGATTTAAATTGAACCTACAAAAAGTGAAAACTACATCGAGAGTTTACACCATTTTAAATTGCATTTTTTCAAGAGAAAGCAGAACTATTTACCTTTTTTCTGCAGTCTTTGAACTCAAAGTGAAACACCTTTTTTTCCCCTTTAAAAAAAAAGTGATCGATTTTTGTTTTTCAACGCGTTTCTAATGGGTTTTTTTAGATAGCTTAGTTTAGTTGTTTGCTTAATCACTTAAAAGCAAATAATGAGATGGAACCAACACAATTTCTTGATAATTATACAAAGAAAAAAAATGAGTGGAAGCAAATAAATTCTTGAAAATTTCGAAAAGATAATAAACAACAAAAATTTTATTTCATTATTTGCGGATTTTTCTTTATTGATGAGTTAAACAGAAATGCATTTCTGCTTCATGGATAAAACTTTTTTAAATTTTTTTTTATAGTTATAGACATTTTGTAAGCTATTGAAATTAAACAACAACAATTTGGAATTAAAAGTTAATTTTCGATAGGAGATTTCGAAGAGAAGTAATGATGTTGCTCAAATATTTTTGACTTTAATATGTACTTTCTCTTATTTCGAAAATAAATTTTAGACTTCTTCGTTAAGCTACTGAAAACTTTTAAAATAAATTTATATCCTAGTGTTTTTTTTTTTATATTTCTTAAAACATTTATTTGGAAATCATAAATTATGTTTTGCAAATATTCAATACATGTCTAAGTATTTAAAAAATTTCAATAAGTAAAATTTATACAATTCAAGATTATTTTTGCGAAATGAACTAGGTATTAAATTCCTCAAAAAGGATTTAAAAATGTTTTTATGCTTGTTTGATCTTTCCATTATTAATTTATGCCCCGCAATTTTAAACTGTAGAAAGCTTATAAATAATAAAATTTGCGCGCATGTTATGTCCTAGTTATTGATTTGATAATGAAAATTGCACGCAAAATAAACAAGGTTCAGATTTTATTTTCATACTTGTTAAAATTTACGAAATTGAAAACTGTAAATTAAAATCTGTAACTACTTATTTTGTTTCAATATGTATCTTTGAACACTTCAAAAGTTATTCTTAAAGAGGTTATTTCTTAGATTATATCAATGAGAAATGTGAGAAAGTTCATATTTTAAGGAGTAATATTCATACGAATTCTTAATGTGAATTCATTAGGTTTATCATTTAAAATATTTATCTCGATTTTTTCGATTTTTCATTGGAGAATTTTAATTTTTTTAGTTGTAAAAAGATTGTATAGATTTTCCTTTGGAAATTTTTGAAACATAAAATATGTCTTAAATTACAAATGAATATAATTAATATTTTCTGAAATAAATTACAAATTTTTAATGAAAATAAAACCATGCTTCTCAATAGAAATTTTAAGAAACCTTTAAAGGGAAAAATGAAAGAAAAATCATAAAAGCCAAAAATCTATAATAGAAAGAAATAAGAATAGATTTTGTAGTAAGTATACAAAAATTATAGTAGGAAGAATATAATTTTTTTGTGGGAGGAAAAGTGAGGGAAAAATGTAATGTATTTTAATACATTATATGAAATAAAATTGTTTTCGAAAATAAAGTCTCCAGTGTGTTATAAATTTCTCTAAAATTTGAAATTTTTTTTTGATAATTTGTGTGTGTGCGAGTTGATTAATTTTTTTAGCTTTACATTTCACTAAAACCAGATTTAATTATAATTATTATTTTACACTCATAAATGTGATATAACTTATACTTGATTTAAATATTCTCAGAAAAATGTGCATTCAGCTTCCAAAGATTTTTTTTATAAATTGACGTTGTGCAAACATATTAACGAACTATACGGCTTATATTTGCAATTAATTTCTAAACAATAAATGCTACACATGTGTAGTATTAAAAATATACTGTGCATATTTAAAAATTGTTTTGAAATCATACAAAGTTTATTTTAAATTTTCCCATTGCCGTTTTTTTATAGGTAGAGAATAAATATGCTTTTTATAAGGTTTATACGAAGGAAAAAATATCATATAATTGCAAAACTTCAATGGAATTTGATGAGTTGATATTTATTAAATTCGCAATGGGGATTTCGAATAGAATATCATAATTCGAATTAGCCTTATTTTATATTTGATTACCAGAATTCAGGTTTTTTTTGCATCCATTTAGCAGCAATTAACAGACAAATACAAGTTTATATATCTGAGTTTTTCAATTATCTGTACATATATATAAAGGAAATTGAAGGCCGAATTTTTGAGAGAAAGTAATGACATGATGTCCTTCAAAAACACGACCGGTTATTTAAGAAAAAGTTGAGAAAGTTATGTTTGCATTAAAAAAGGGAAAAAATTATTATCGTGTACAATTTAGTAAAAATATAATTGGCTTTATAAAAAAGATATTTTTGAAAAATCCCTGCGCTATCTTTTTCTACATTAATTTGGAATGCAGTTTTTCTTTAGTAAGTACTTACACTATTCGACGAATTAAAAATAAAATAAATACAGCAATTTTTAGTCTATTAAAAAAACTTGGTATTAATTAAACTCAAAAGAACCTTTTTTAATGAATTTGCACTTAGAGTAGGTTTTATAATCCTGCGTTGTGTTTTATAGTTTTTCATATTGATGTGTGTAGGATAATTTAGAGAAACCGTTAACTTATAAAAACTTGTCAAACAATTCGATAATTCTACGATGCAGATGTTGAAAGGAAAAATAATTGGACATTTCAAGGTGTTATTATTCTTGAATTCTCAAAATTTTATCTATAACTTTGTAAACATTTATAAAAGTTAAAATAAGAGGAAAACATATCAGTTGTAGTGTTAACCATAGCAGTTCTAAATGTGCAATTATTAAATTGGTATCATTTGCAAAACTACCTAACGTTGCTTGATATCAGTTAGATATGTTTCAGTTTATAATTGGTATATTAAGGGTTTAAAAGGGGTATAGAATACTCTAATATGGATTTAAAAATGTGGAATATTGTAAAATTTTCGAATATTTTAGAAAAAATATTGCAATTATTTTCTTTAAATTTTTGTAGGAAGTTGCTTTATAATGTAGAACAGTTGAAATTTGAACAAGGAATGAAACTGAAACATCGGTGGTGTCATAACGTGGTGCGCAATCTGTTCCGTAACAGTACTAAATGGAGTTGCATTACGTTGGATCTTTCTGAAACAAAAACTTTTTTTAATTATTCTCAGATTTGAAAAAAATTGTAAAATTTAATTTTGAACATTTTGTTTTTCTCTTTGATGTATACCGCTTTTGCTCGGTTAAAAGTTATAATATGCATTCATAAATAACCAAAGTTTGGATTTCCTTACTGTATACGAATGCGAATATACAAAATAATAATAAGCACGCAGTTTTATTCCAAAAGGGAACACTTAGAAGGGATTAGCATCATAATTCCTCACCCCCCCCCCCTAGATTATGATGTTGGCAATTGACAACATGAATATTGAACGAAAATTTACATTACTTCTCATAAAACTCTATTTCGTAAAGAATATTTCTGTTAGACAAATTGATATATTTTATTCTTGTCAATCATTAGTTATCGATCAGTTCAACATAAAGGATGCTGGTTTTGAAGTGCATGAGTCTTAATTAGTTTTCGGAATCAAAAGCAATGTATATATGTCTCCTCCTCGTTATAGTGGTTAGTCACGCTGACTTCTGTACCAAAAGTCCTGTGTTCGAATCCCGGAGAAGGCATGGATGTTTATAAATGTTTCGTGATTTTGCGGCATGAGAGTACTCTAAATAGCAGTCGAACCGCAAGTCCTCTAGTGAGGTTGGTGGAAGGGAAAGAGAGGTGGGAGGCTCTTGACCATCTCCAGTATATTCTCCCTCAAAATTGGGGTGGAGCTGAGCCAAATCGTTCTGTCACCTGTATGGTGCTCAAAGATACGGCTAACGATAGGTGATTAATTTCGTGGGCCTCGATCTGAAAACGTGAGTGAGTGAATATTAACGCCCCAATGCTCAGCTACACGAGGGCTTTTGGGGACGGTCCGCGTAATTTTGAACCATGGTCAAGTGACGCGGACGACACCTGAGCTGGCAACCCCCTCTCCTAACTACCACACCACACCACACCACGAGAGGACGTTTGAACTCTCGACATCACTCCCCTATACGGCGGGTCTTCAGTGGTACTGGGATCGAACTCATGACACGCTTGCCACGATCCGATGCCTAGACCACTTGGCTACCGCGGCCACCTGAAAACGTCAGACAGATTGCATTAGTAACAACAACATATTTAAAAATAGTTTTGCCAGTACCAAATTCTTTCTTTGCTTTTAAAATTATTTTTATTAGAAAATTGTATTGGCTAAATATTGACTCAATCAATTCGTCTTTCGGGTTTCTAAATATTTTAAAATACAAACGTTTAAATAAAAAAAAAAACTCTTAAGAAATATCTAAAAGTAATATTTCCTCATTTTTATACGCATAGCATTTTACAATCTTATCCCTTACAATGTGTCTAAAATTTTGTGGAAAGCAGTGTGAAGCTTTTTAAGCGTTCATATATTTTTTTAAAGATTATCTAAACAGATGTGATTTATCTCTTTTCACATGAACTCGGATAAGGAAGTTTTTATGTTTCGGAAAAGATAAATATTACAAATGCTAAATTATCTCCAGTATTAGTAGAACATTCACGGAACTTACAATAGGATTTAGAAAAAAAAATGTGATTCGGGTTGCAAAACATAAATATTTTTAACATTTTCCTATATTTCCTAAGAAATCAATAAAAAAAAAAAAGGAAACTGCAAGCTTATCATTTTGGATTGCACATTCCGTAATAATCACTTTCCTCAAATGTTAGTTATCAACATACGTTGACTTTTGAACTTTCGATGTGCAAGATTATGTAGAAACATTATAACAATATCTAAATGCAGTAATCGGAATGATAAAAAAAAAATCCCGTAAAAGGGATCTGATAGATACATTTTTATTTACGTCAGGCTTTTTTTTTATAATGTTGTAGTTTAATATTTCGATAAATACGCGTTTTTAAACCTTCGGTAAAAATGTTTGAGCATTATTTAGTTAAAATATAGTCACTTTGAAAAGGATACTAATTAAATTATTTTTGCTAGTAATTATGATTTAGTTTATATAACAACGAAAAATCCCCTTTAAAGATTTTTTTCACTTTATACCCTTATAAAAAATAACTATTAATCAAAATAGTATCGCCTTTTGTTGTATTTTGAATAATATATAGCACAGTTCGGAAAAAATATTTTCAATTCACATGCAAAGAAGTTCGAGGATTTAATTTTTTTAAAAAAAATATGAAATTTGCCTTCAGACATCTAAACAGGTGAAATTTTAACAGGAAAAGTCTTCAAGCATCAGCAAAGTTTGAAATAAATCAGTTTGCGTATTCGAAACATCAGTATACGTACATTATAAGCAAAAGTAATTCTATATAAGCAAAAGTGAACTCTAATACAGTATGACTATTAACTGATCTAGAGCCATTTTAAATAACCCGTCATTTATGTCAACTTAGAAATGTTTTAATTGAATCTCCAAATTGGAAGCTTAATATTTTAGTTAAAGTTTCCCCTTTTTAAATATTTTTTCATACACACGAAAAAAGATAAGAATATATTTCTGATACTAATATATCCAAACATTATCACATAACTGTCACTTCAAATTTTGTCGAAAATAAATCATATATAGAAAACATAGCTGTTTTAAATGCGTTTTCTCACTATGTTCGTCTCCGTGGGTATATAATATGAAAGTTAGATTTTAATTTGATTTTATTAACATCGAATCTTGAAGCTGCTCGTGTGTTATTGGGGACGGGTTTTCTAATTTTGAAACTCTGTAAAATTAAAATTAGATCCTACATTAGTTTTTAGATTTCATGTAAGCGACTTTTTAGCTCAATTATTTGCTGAATGCTCATGTATTTTGGATTTTGTTTTATAAAAATATTTGTGCACTGAAAATCCTTTATTGAAGCTATTTGCTCAAATCCGTTGCATGTGTATGTCAGAACTACTTATATTCTCCCTATAATTTTTTTTTGCCCATACCTAGATTCCCATGGCCCAATTTGTACGAGAATGACTAGAAAATCTTTTTTTAGAAAAAATCTTCTAATTATTTTACTTTATTTTATTGTCAATCAGTTTTCCAAATCCTTTTTTTCATTAAGCTGATTGAAGTAGTCAAATTTGGTTAATATGCTATCTAAAAAGAAAATTGGGAATATAGCATATACAAATATATATAATTGCTATAATTTTATAAAGGGATAGTTCTACAATATTGACTCATTTACAGGATTTATTTGTTTTTTCTTTATTTAGTTTTATAAATATTTAAATAAAGAACAGTAGATTTATTCATTTTTACGCATCATGTTGAACAAAATTGATTTATTCGACATTTTCTGCATAAAATTCGAATTCATTTTGCACTTTTTCCCTGTGTTTTCTTAATCTATGATTTACAAAGAAGATTTTCAATTATTATTGTATTTAAACTGTTTTTCTAAATGAGATATAGAGATAGGTGTAGATAACTATCGCAAAATACTAAAGGAAATTGAAAAAGTTCTTATTGAAAAGTCAAACTCGAATAATCTATATTTAAGCATTAAGTCTTTGTAATGAATGGTTGGCCGCGGTTGCCTAGTGGTCAAGGTAACGAACTCGTGGCTGGCGTGTCTGGAGTTCGAGCCTAGTGTTGTTGAGGACTCGCCCTGTGGGAAAGCGATGCACATTAATCTGTTGAGACCTTGGTGAGGTGGGTTAGTTAGGAGTGGGGGTGCCAGCTCAGGTGTCGTCCTTGTCTCTTAACCATGGTCCAAAATTACGAGGTCCATCGCCAAAAGCCCTCGAGTAGCTGAGCAGTACGATGAAAAAAATTCGCTCACTGACTCATTTTTAATGAATGTCATTTTAATATTTTCCTTTTAATTTTTATTGTAACTGAGAGGATCTGGACACTTCTTATTCAAAACTTTTCCTTCATCAAATAATAAAAAAAAAAAAAAAAAAAACTATCGTATTGATTGAAAAAACAATTAAATAATATTTTACTGTTGAATCTTTCCTGCAATCAAAAATTCAAAAAATGACTGAAAAATCTGAAATTATTTAGAATATCGAAAAATATAATTACTCTTTTGTGTGAAAATTTTAAACTATTTGTTTTTAATTTATCTATCTTCTTGGCATGTTTTAATTAAAAGTTTTTATATTGCAGTATAAAAATTGCCAGTACTCCATTTCCCCCCCCCCCTCTTTTTTTGATCTTTTCAATAAATCCGAAACATGTCTGATGTGCTGAGTATGTTTCCATATAAGATAATTCAAAGTCCGGAAAAAGTCATTCCCTACTAAATAAAAAAATTACATCTAATGGATTTAATTTAATATATTTTTTATTACATATTTAAAAAAAAATTACAGTATCTAAGGATAGCAAAGTAAAATAATTGAAATATACGTGTCAAAAAAATGCTCTAACTTAATTGACATTATTTATTATTGTAATATACGTAAATTGATTATTAATTGCTTATTGTCAGTATTATTAATTAAATAATTATAATATTTATACTACCGGAGTTTTTGCATTTTATTTAATCACAGAACCAAACATTTTCATCTTCCACGCAATGTCACGTATTGCAACTATACTACTTATAAATATAAAAATATATTAGAAAGCAAAAAAAAAAATTTTTTTTTTGAAAAGTCGTAGACGATTGAAATACTATCGTCGGGTAACGGCAGTCTGTCTTCAACTTTCTTATCAATTAGTTGGGGTCAAGGGCAGAAAATTAATTGAAAAGTAAATTCGCAGATCAAAGAGTGATTATAAGGGGAAAACAGACGGTACTGTATATAAATAAA
This sequence comes from Trichonephila clavata, assembly GCA_019973975.1. NCBI lineage: Eukaryota > Metazoa > Arthropoda > Arachnida > Araneae > Nephilidae > Trichonephila > Trichonephila clavata. The sequence goes on along the minus strand of BMAO01016841.1, from coordinate 112,423 downwards.
TGATTGCCAAATTAAATTGATTGCAAAATGATTGCCAATGTTTATAGATTATATCAAAAGAAGTTAAATACGAAAGTGTGCATTGATACTGCGGAAATTTGCGTTTTATATTAATCGAAAATTAGAGCAAAATTCAGCGTATCAAGTGAGAGAAATGATACGCCGATTCTGATTAGCAATATTCTTCGTTTATGTTTATTTGTTTTTCTCAAAATTAGTTATTTGTTTCATTTTTGGAGCACTTAAGAGTGATTGCTGTTATATGAACCTTTGTCTCAAAAGCGTATTACTATTTAAAAATATTTCATAATAGAGTGAAAATTGTTATATTTGGAATATGCTCGATTTCTTCTTTCTCGTATATACTATGATTTTATATTCATTATTTTAATTTTATACAATTTCTTTTACTAATGTTAACCATGCGCTTTTTTTATGTCATTATAAAATTTATATAATCAACAATTATATAACATTCAGGATACGCAGTTTAAAACCTAATTCCATTTTAACGTCAAAATTTAAAAGTACATTTCTTTTTCTTTCTTTTTTAAATTTAGAGCATTTTTAAAAAAAACTGTTAAAAAAATTAAGGTTTTTCTAAATAAAAAACTTTATAAATTCTTTAAATTAATTTTTATAAGAATGTACATATTTCATACAATACGCTTGTTTAAGCTCTTATGCATCAGCATTAATCAAAAAACGTGATGATTGCACCTGTCATACCTTTTTCATATTTCTTTCTTCATATATTAGTTATAAGGTGATAGGTGCTTAAATATGAATGAAATATTTTTTCAATAGAGCTGTACTTATAGTAATTTAGCAAAACTGTATTGATGAATTAATGTTGTATTTATGTATAAAATGTTTGTTTTTTATTATTCAATTTAAATTCAATAGCTTATTTAGATTCAGGTAAATTCTTTGCTTAGTTACAAAAGTTTTTCTGTCAACAATTCTTTTTCATTTATATAATTTTAGATATATAGTATATCATTTTGGATAAAAATGCATTACTTATGGGGAAGCGATTAAGTTTTATATCTACTTATACTAAACATTATTAATTCAAACTAAAACTGAGATTTGTTTTTCTAATTTGACCAAAGTGCGACAAAAGTGTATCATTCTTTTTTTATTTGGCTGGTGTGTATGCAATATCAGATTAAGTGAATGTATAGAGCTACATATCTTTTTTCAAAAGAATTTTATTGAATCAAAACATTCTCAATTTGCTTAAATAAACCCTTCCCAACTAGGTTTTAATGCATATATACCTGTTTTAAAGAAATTCCGATCTTTAAAATTAATAAAATCTGATAGGGAATTTTGTAGACTGTCTTAATTTTCATATTTTTTAGCCCGTTAAAAAGTTCTAAATGTTGAAAAAAAGGAAAGTGTCGGTTGGTGAAAGATCCGGTGAATAAGCTGGGTACTTCAAAATTTCATATTTTAATTCATTTAATTTCGCGTTTCTTCTGTAGGACGTATGTGGCCGAGCGTTGTCGTGGAGAAACATTCGACCATACCGATTAACGTGATGGGTATGTATTGCCAATTTTTCACGTATTTCCTCAATGTAATGCAGTATAATAGGTACATTTATATTCATTTCCTTCAATAATTTCAGGACATTAATTTTTAACAAATGTGTGTTTTGGGTCTTCCACGCAGTTCACTTAGTAGGGAAAAATCACCGGACCAAAATTTTTCTAACCAACACTTTGCTTGTCAATCGTTAACAGTATTCATCCCAAATGCCTGTTTTATATTTCGTGCAACCTTTACATCGTTATTAGCAAGTTTATATTCATAAAAAATATACGAATGTTTGCAAATTACATATCCTTTCGAAGTTTAAAACAAATAACAAAATGGAACACTTTAGAGGAAATCTTTGTTGAAGTGTGTCTCCGGCAAAGGAAAATAGGGCTATATAAACGAGGTTATGCCAAAACCAAAAGCATAGCGAAAATAGGAAGACAAACATTCATATGTGAAGAAAGTCCAACTTTTCATATGCACAACCTAATATAAACATTTTATTGGAGGAAAAAGATTCACTCTCGCTCGCTTGTTACAATATCAGCTCATTTTTTGCTAATAATCAGTACAACTTGTTTTTATGCGGTAGATACAGACCGCATAAAAAAACAGCACAAAAAATATTCGGAAATTTTTTATTCTGTGGGCAAGGACGGCATAAAAAAGTCGCACTTTGAAAATACGTCAATTACTTACTAAATACATGATACATGACAAAGTACGTGATTTGATATGATACATAACAAACAAAATAAATACCGTAAAATCCGGCGGATAACGCGCACTTTTAACACAAAAAATAAGATCGAAATTTACGGGTACGCGTTATAAGCCGGGTAGGGTATGAAACAGACAGCTTTAAAAATAAAATTAGAGATAATAGATAAAAATTTGACTTATATACATTAAAATACTGTTGCCCATAAAAGAAAAACATTCCTTATGAACCTAAAGGGTTGTATATCTAGAAGTATACTAAAATTTTTCTAAAGATTGGAACAATATTTCGAATAATTGACTTTAGAACTTAAGGTATCCGATTGGTTGCGACAACTTTTTTTAAAAAAAATTGGAGAAATGGGATTTTGTTGTTGTTTTTAGATTTTTTTTTAGTACATTTTAAGAAAAATATGCTAAAAATAAGAAGAGAAAGGTAAATTATTATAACTAAAATGGAAAAAAATGGATAAAATTTGACAAAAAATAATATAAACGCGGCTCATTCTGTACCAAAGGTTAATAAACAAATTTTCAATTTTTCATTTCTGATGTGTTTCTATGTTATTCATCGTCAAAATGACCTTCAGGATAAAAGATTTTAATTTTTACAAAAACTAGAGCACTTTATTTCAGTTATTATATGAAAGGGCTTAAAAAAGTGATTATATTCACATAAAGGGACTGTAAATTTTGTCATAAAACAGTGACTGATTAATCTGAACGTTAAAACACTACTATTATACAGAACTTACAGACAAAAATTCAGTTAATTATTTTCAAAACTTTTTGAGCAATCGCGCTAGCCCCGTTTGATTATTTTAAAAAAAATCACATTTCGAGTAAAACGCGTTTTAAAGTATGACCTCTTGCTTAAAGTAATAGCATCTGCTTTTACTAAAACACTTGTAGTTTTTGTTATAGTGAACGAAAAATGATAAACTTGGTATTTTTATAAAACTAATAAGATGGCCTATAAAATAAAATCATAAAAAAAAATTTGCCAATTTTTGGCAAAATTCACAATTTTAGGGTAGTCTTTAAGGCATTAGACGGGGGGGGGGGCATATATTACAGTTTCTTAGCAAAATAAAGGGTGAGCGTCATATGGAGAATGTACTAAAAATTCAAAAGATTGCGACTTGAAAGCATGGATGTGAATTATACGCCGGATTTTACGGTAATTTACGGTATGGATTTTACGGTAATGGAAACATTTAAAAAAAAACCATTTAATTTATCATTGTATACATGGTGTTCTAAATGCACATACATAAAGTGCATTGCTACTCGTCGTAATAAAAAAAGGCACTTATTCCTATGGTGAATTAGTTCAAAATTGCTATCGGCGCTTGAGGATACAATTTCAATATATTTATTTTTTGGCACCATAAAGTCAGTGATAAGTTTTGCAACAACTGTCTTGAAGTACATATATGTACACTTGATAGAAAACATTACAGTGGTGCCAATGCCGTTGAAATTCATATAGCGCATAAAAAAAGTCTCTCAAAAATAAAATCGCATGAAAAAAGAACCGCACAAAAACAAGTCTTACTGTATTTCGTTGATAGGTTTATCATCTGTTCTTTTGAATAATTTTAATGACTTCGTCATATTTGCATTTAATAATAACTTCGTTAAATTTAAGACCTTATTTGCTTAGGAAAAAATAAAAGACAAAACTATATTACTATCTACCTTTCTTTTGTTAGCTTTACATTTTGTAAAAAATATTAAACATTTTTCTTTCATAAGTTAGTTTTTCCCATCGTAACGTTATTGAAATTAATACATAAAAATACCATCTACGTAGGAAAATTCCAGCGTATAATTTAAAACAAATTTTAATGATTACTAAAAGTTCTAAATTTCTTTAAGCAAGTAGGTTCTGCCAAATATCTATTATTTGGTAGAGATTTTGGCAGAGGCGTAACGCATCTCGGGGGAGGGGCAGGATTGTAGCGGGCTCAAAACTTGATGTTGTTTTGCAATTCCTTTGTAAGATCTGACTTGAGGCCCCAAGCCTGACTTTGCAGGGGGGGAGGGGGGCTAATATTCCTCATTACGCCACTAACCTTTGGTATATACCATAAAATCTGGCGTATAACGTGCACTTTTAACAAATAAATTATAGTTTGAAAAAATCTTTAAAAAAAAACACGTATTTATAGTGAATCGAACTAAAAAGTAAAAAAAAAAAAAAATTCTTAATAAAGAATAAAATGATTAACGAGAAAATTAATGTCATTAAGGTAAAAGCGTGGAGTGTTCTATATTAATTGTTATAATTTCTTACTAGTTCTATTCCGAAATGCTGAGTTAGTGTAAAAACGCAGTACAAAGTTTATTTTTCATTCTTTAGTTCGATCTACAACAAAAGCGTGTTTTTTTTTCGGTTTTTTAACTATCATTTATTCATTGTTGAATTTATCCTTGAGCTTGATATTTGCAGCCGGAATTACGTAGCTCCTGGAATTAGTCTAGCTCTTCAATGGATATTAATTAACGGGTCTGAAGGGTATTTATTCTCTCCGTTTACGGGACCTCGGATCAGTCAGTATCGTTATATTTCAAAGATTCCGTCTCTATAGATGTAGGTCAAACTAATAAAATTGTGTTAAGAAGAAAAATATTAAGTGTCAATCGTATTTATCACTTTTTAAACGTATTGCTATAATGTGAATTCGTATCATCAATTCTTAACGGATTGCTTTATAAAAATAAAAAAAAATATTTAGCAGTCAGAACAAAAATTATATATTTTTTTTCACATGCACGAGTCATATATTTCCATTTTCAGAAAAACTAGACAACTGTTTATATTATGGTAAGAAATTGCTGACGCACCCACTCTTCTCTTTCTCACATAAAGAACACCTTTTTGTTTGTTTTATTTCTATTAAAAACAAGTGTATTCGTTTTTAGGGATGCACCTTATTCTTTTAGTCGCTAAATCTGGAAATGGTATATGGAATCAGGCGCCAAATTTGGAAATCGTTATTCCTGATGTCTTGATCAGGACAATGGAACGAAATTATAAAATTATTGTATTGGCATCGGTCCTTGACAAGTGTGCAAACTTTCGAATTAATCTGACCTTTTAAAGTGGGTAAAAATCGAGTTCAAAGATTCCGTTACATACAAGTGAAGCTTATAAAAGCGTGTTAAAAATAAGATTTATATTTACGTAATTCACTTATTCACCCTGAAATAAAAATGAGTGCTTCAATAATAATAATAATAATAATAATAAAAGAAGAGCTTAGAAAAATATTAGACCTCTACATAAATCGAAATACTGTTGTTTCAGAAGAAATGACATTCCTTATGAACTTAAAGAGTTGTAAATCTAGAAGTATTCTATTTTTTTTTCAAAAGCCTGGGATAATACCTCGAATAAATGTTTTCAAAACGTAAAATCATTTCACACGTACATTTACGCTTCCTTCGTAAAAGAGTGGGCGCACATTATACGCCGGATTTTACGGTATTCCCTTACTGTTAAGTACAGTACTCTTAGTACTGTGTTTAACAGCAAACGTTTCTTTAAATTGTCACTCACAGTCATCAGATCTTTTGTTAAACATAGTAAAATGTCCGATAACTAAACAAACCATGTAACAAATTACTAAAAACTGGAAACGCGTAAAGACAGGTGCCATTGTAATTTCCTAAGCTCAGCAGCTGGTTAAACGGGAATCGGCTTAAAAGGTGGGTGTCTACTCCCATTATAAATACATGACCTAGTTCCTTGCTGGATTCATAAATATATTTTATTGAACTAGGAATTGTACATTGTAATTTTTAACATTCTTGGGATTTGAACATTAAAACATATTTAAGATCAGTATTTTTAAAAAAAGGTATCATTATTCAATGCAGAAATCAATTTCCTCCTTTGTTTTAAAATTTATGTAACAAAAATTAAGCCTAATAATCGTTTTTTGGGGTTAACCAAAATTTAACTCTTTACATTCGATTTATTTTCAATGCTGTTAGGTGTAAACTTGTATTGAGTAGCTAAAATCTCTCGAAAAATTAAATTTATCCCTATTGCGGATGATTAATTGGTAAATAATAAGGAAAAGCAGATGATATAATTTACTGTTGCTCATATGGCTAAGATTGGTTAAATAGAAAGCAAAAAAAAGAATATGTTGTAGAAATAGTTATATTTAATTATTATCAAAAAATACATACCAGGAAGAAAAACTGTTGCTTCATATAAACATTGTGTAAACTTTTTCAAACAAAAATGTAAGAGAATATTAATTTAAACTTTATGAAATAACTTTATTTTACTTTTCATTATTTATTAGTTACTTTATTTACTCTTCATTATTTCATATTTTATAAGGATTGCCTTAATGACACTTTGAATTGCGGTTCAAAAAGGATTAAAAGCTGCTAGAACCGGTTCAAAAAACTTTCGAGTGCCGTATTTCATACTTTAACGATCAAGTAATCATTCTGCAGAACACTTAGTTAAATCGTAGAATTCAATGATTTTATATACTTTAACTTACTTGTTTCGTTATTCCATGAAATGCCTAGTTATTCTATAGAATAACGGATTTCGCCCTTTAATGGTAACATATGTACTGATTCAGCAAGGAGGGAAAAAAAGTTCCGCGCTCGACTTGTAAATAAAAACTATATTGATGAATTAACAAAATTTGTCAAATTAGTGTTGAGTGTGAGCTTAAATGCTGTAATACTGTTTTACAGTTTTTTATCTTACAATCTACTGCCGGTGTGGGCATTAGGTCGATCGCGATCGACCGATGGACCGCCAAGGTGGTGACCGCTTTCACTAAGACCTAACAATCATCATACGAGGGTCTAGAAATACCGTATTTATTCGAATCTAAGCAACCATCAATTCTAAGCTGCGCCCCAAATTCTCAACAAGATTTTGTGAAAATTGAAATATAGTCTAAAATGGTTTATCGATATCCAATTTTACGAAATTAAAATAAATTTAAAAGCAAAACTAAAAGAAGGAAATAAATAGTTGTTTTATCAGCATTAAAACTTTTCATACATGCATGAAGCTGTTTTTATTGCTGTAAACTCATCCAACACATTCCCTCCCCCCTTTCAATTCTAAGCCGCGCCCAATTTTCAGTAACATTAACATTGGGTAAGAAGTGCGGCTTAGATTCGAGTAAATACGGTATTTTTAAAAAATAACACGGAAGAAAAAAATCGAATCATAAGAGAAAATTTCATTGAATAGAAAATGCACTTCGCTATTTGGAGGTTATTTTACGAAGAAAATCGTAAAATGTTCTTGGTCCCAGGAAAAAGTTCGCGAAACAGAGAAATTGGTAAAATGGAGGTTCGACTGTATTGTATACTTTCTATTAGTTCACTACACCTACGCCACTGGGTGGACCGCAACACCTTAAAAAAATTAGAAGTAGCCCATACCCTGGGAAAGTCTGCCCACCCCTGATCTGCAGAATATTTCCGAGTAAATTAGCATAGTCATCTCCAACAGGACATAAGAGTACAAAGGGTTAAAACAGAATATTGAGTGGAACTAAGCACGAAAACTCTGTCTCTCTCTCTCTCTCTAATCTTCCAAAAACTTCCAAAATTTCAGCCAAACACATTACACAAAAGAAAAAAGGAATTTTTTAGCTGTATCCCCAATATGATCTCTTCAGAATCAAAGAGAAGCCAGAAAGTCTTGATCCATTGAACCCACTGGTGCACTTCCCTCCCAGCCGCGACCACAGGTGCTTCACTGAAGGGGATTTGGAACTTCGCGTTGGCTTCCAGCTGTCAAATAGCTCAAATGACGCCGAGCATTGGTTTGGAGGGAAAATATGGATTGCCTGTTGTTGAGGGGACAATAGCCTTATTCAAGAGTTGCAGTTGGTACTTATAATCGGTGCAGGAAATTGGGGTGCACTTCAATTTTCAAACGATTGGGGAGTTCTATGATATATTTTAGTAAAATTGTTTATCAGTATGTGATAAACATGCGGAAAATCCAAAACACATAGTAGCTCTCTTAACCATTAGTGTTTTATTTAATGGCCGGCTTATCCGGTCATTCTATTGAGGAAATGGTTCTTATGTCACCTGTCCTGGGAAATATCTATCTTCCATGTATATATCTTCCAATTGTTAAATCTCGCCTGGAACGACATTTAATAATTTACAAAATAGCTGTAAATTTATCTTTAGATATTATATATATATATATTATATTATATATATATAATATATATATATATATATATATATATAATCTTTCAGAATATTTCATAATTCTGTATATGTCTATAATTCTAAACATGATTGTCAAATGTCCATTACACATTTATCAACTTCTATCCACTCAAAATTGATAAATTTGTAGAGTAGCGCAGAGTGCCACTGAGAAGTGTACCATGTGTCATATGTGACACGCGTGCCATAGGCTGCCGACCCCTGTTATAGAATATCTTATCCGCATAGGTAGGTCTTGATAATTCTTTTTATAACACCCTTTTATATAAGCTTCACTTGTATGCAACGGGATCTTTGAACTCAGTTTTTACCCACATTAAAAGTTCAAATTAATTCGAAGTTTTGCTCACTTGTCCAAGCCCGATGGCAATAAAATAATTTAATAATTTTGTTCCATTGTCCTGATCAGGATCATCAAGATTAACGATTCGCCAAATTCAGATCCCACCCGCATCTGGCGACTAATTCCAGATTTGGCGACTAAAAGATTGTTACAACTTAGTTCGGTTAACTATAAAGGGGACTTTTTATACATTTTTAACTATAATTTATAATTCATATAACCGCTATCCACCCACTCTAATAAAAAATTCTAAATATTATGAAAATCTCCCGTTTAAAAAAAGAATTTCGAATTTTCTAAGACCATGATGCATAAATTTTGAAAATATTAATATTGATTATTATAAAAAGTACGTGTGATTACTTCAACACAATTATTATTTAAAAGGCGAAGACATTTTCATTTGGCAAGTAAATAACGCAAAAAAGATAAAATCGATGGAACAAATTAAACGCTCTAAAACGTTGCAATCAAAGCAAATTAGTGAATCATTAAGACAAAATAGTGAACCAATGAAACCTGATTTTCAGCTTTTCTTGTAAGGCGATGGTTAATGTATTTTATATAATTTGACTCACTCAACCATTTGGTTGCCTAGCTAAGAATCCGGTTCCGTCTTGCCTCGTTTAAAAGAGAGATTAAATGATTTTTATTAAACAATATAATTTGCTTTAAAAAGATTGATGAATAGGTGTTTCTCTTAAATAGCTCATTTAAGAGTTTTGCAATAAAGTTTATGAAACGTGTTTTTTTGTGTGAAAAATGACTTATTTTAAAAAGGGTTATGCTTCTAAATTATCCGATATTTTTGTCAGCCTACTTCGGAGACATTTTGCCGATAAATGTGTTTCACTGATGCATTTCTTTTTAATTACCTTAAAATCCGGCGCATTTGCGCGCACCTCTACTTTCAAACTGCATCTTTTAATTTTAAGGTATATTCGCTGTATAACGCGCATCCTCTTTTTTACGAAGGAACCTGAAATAAAACTTGTATAATATGCTCTTACGTTTTAAATCAATTTATTCAAGGTATATTATCCCAAGTTCTTGAAAAAATTGTATACTTCTAGAACTACAAACTTTTAAGTTCACAAAGAATATCATATCTTTCAAAGAAACAGTATTTCGATTATATGTAGAAGTCTAATTTTTTTATGTATATCTCTTTTTTTTTTTAATTTTTAAAGCTATCATTTTTATACCCGGGGTATAACGCGCACGCGTTAGTTTTGATCTTTTGTGTGTGTGTGTGTTTAAAGTGCGCGTTATACGCCGGATTTTATGGTACATTCTATTTAATTTTCATGTTTTTATTTTTCTTTCCACGGCTAAAAATAAAGGAATTAAATTTATTGTAACTTTTAAATTTAAAAAAATTAAAAGGGAAAATATTCAAAATAAACTTGTAACATTTTAGGTTATATAAGTTTTTTGTTTGGGGTTTTCTAAAATAGGTAAAACTTTTTTGCTTGAAAAAACTTATTCGCTGGAAAAAACATTTTAGTTATTTATTTATATTTTCAAGCCTAATCAAAACTCCCTCTCCCCCTTTTTTTTTTAAAATTGGTGTGATCGGAGTATTTAATTATAATGTCATCTCTCTACATTTTTTACGCAGAAGGTCAAAATAGAATAAATGTCGAACACATTTATACGAAAACGGAAATGTTCAGGAAAAGAAGAAAAAATATCAAATCCATTGGTGCCAATGATAAAACCTTCGAGGGACGGACTCTGATATTTCAGTTTACTGTGCCGTGTAATACATGCTATATAACTATGTTTTCTCGCGTGTTCTATGTAATTCTCTAAGTATAGTTTTGTGCAATAATAAAGTATATTTGAGCAAATGTAAAGGAATGCTTGATAATGACAAATGATTCTACGAGGGAAATGATTCCCTGTGGTCCATAAATGAAATTTTTATAGACTTTTCATATGTATTATTCTAATGATTTTTATTTATTTTGAGTCTAAACACACACACAAATTAAAATAATCCCTTACATACTAATATTTGCTCTTAGCCACCTTATACTCCTTTAAGGGTTAAACATTTGTAAATATTTCAAACAAACTTTTTTCCTGTTCTCATTAACTACAATGAGAAATACTAACTATTGCTAACACAAATTATAATGGGAAAAAAGTTGGTACAGAAAATATTTTAAGCTTCATTGTTTTTCTATGAAACAAAACTGCTTTTTATTAGAGAACAGTTATATATGGAAAGTTATTTCTTGATTATTTGTTTTCTTTCATATCAGTATTTTTCATTGATAAAGGTGAAATAATTTTTATTTTTCGATATTGAAAATAATGGAGGATTTTTAGTAGTTTCCTATTCTAGGTATATTTTTAGGCAAAAAAAAAAAAAAAAAGTTTTATTTTATCCATCTTGTATTTGATTATACAATAGAGTCCCGAACACTCAGCCTAATGTAGATCTAAAAAATATCCGGGTTTGTGGAAATGCCGGATTATCGAGAACGGGGTAAAAAAGAATAAGAAAGAGGGTTTCTTCAGAAAGTATACATTGCATTGCACTTGTATGTATTATTTGCTTGAGAATACAACAGTAAATAAAGTACCCCCAAAATACCCTTAAACAAAGGAAAATCACGTACTTTTTGAAGGCACAGAAAATTTATTACATAAAAATGAAAATTAATGAGTACATAGTATACAATAATTTACGTGATCGGACACACCTCAGAAAAATACTTTTTAAAGGCAAAAACTGTCTGAAGAATGAGAATTAAGTGGCCCGACTTTACGAAAATTGGTTACTTTTTCTTAAAGAAATGAGTCCTGCCCTGTTGTCTGCTATGCTGTAATAAGTTGCAAGTCTTAAATATTTTTAAAATTCCTAATATTAGTTCACACTCTCTCCCTAATATTTATATATATTTATATATATTTATACCATCTTGTTCAAATTTCCAATCGTTAATAAAATACTTTCTATTCATCCATTCAAATTCTAATACATTTTTTTAAACTTGTAGTATATAACACTTGAATTTACAGTTTTTTCAAATATCAATTCATTAACTAAATTATAAAATGAATAAATAGTAACAGACAAAAATAATAGCCCATCAGCATAAGTAGAAAGGAAAATCGTCTGTTGTGTCCCTGTGGCGCATTGGGTGGACTTCTAATCAAAAGGTCGTGGGCTCCAATCCCACCCATCCTAATTTCTGAGAATGTGATTTCTTTTTTACTATACTATTTTATTACAATAATTATAAATTTAATTAATGAGTAAATAGTAACAAACAAACAAATAGTCCAACATTATACATAGAAAGGAAAATGGAACATTGCAAGGAAAAATCGCCTTTTTTTTGTCACTTAATATTGTGATTCTGTCATACGAATATGCATACTTATATTAATTGTAACTATTTAAAAAAGTAACTAAAATAAAATTTTTCATTGCTGACCTAAGTAGGAATTGACATAAATTTTTTTTATATTACTTGTTCACATTAGCTTCAGTAAAATAACTGTGTTTTTAATTCAATGTTAAAAGTTAATACGCAACTATCATACTCATATGCATATAGTACCTTAAGTGTTATTATATATTTTTAAATTACAGAATAGGAAAAGACATGGGTAAACAAAAAGAATGGAATAATATGTTATAAATATTCGAAGGTACCAAATGCATTTTTATTGACAGAAATATTGAATTAAAAATCCCAGGGGAAAAAAACTAAGCCTTACTAAATATAAAAAAAAATTATAAAATGTATAACAATGTATATATAACTTATAAAAAATATTATTTTATCTAATGTCATATCCACATTTATTGGGGGAAAAAACTGAGTCACACACGAAATCCAGGAGTTTCTTGGTAAAAGAAATTTTTATCATTAAGGGGGGGGGGGGCAATGTGAAACATCATTAATGATCTAATAATAATTTTTTTATCATTAATGAGGCCTATTAGAGTATATAACAGACATGTTTTTGTATTTATTGCCGAATAAGCATTATAAAAAATAATTTCCGTATTTTGATACGTTTGATGGAATACTGTAGAAGATGGCAACATTTTGTATTGATTATTAAATTCGCAAATAGGATCCTATAACGAGATATTTTTAGAACTCTTGCGTTATAAAAGACTTATTCATATTTGTTTTTGCTAAAAAAATGAACTAACTATTTAATGGACAAAACTCTGATATAAACTTTCTTGAAACAGAATACCTGGCCGTCATTCTTCAGCACATGTTGCAAAACAATATCATAAAAACTAATGAATGAAGGGAATGGTTGAGACGTTTTAATTTATTCCTTGCTTGTTTACAATTGCTATTTATTTCGCTTTAAATTAAAAAAAGGGGGGGGGGAATATACGTTAAAAAACATCCTAACAACACACACACACAAAACCAAATTGTTATAAAATCTTGATAATTTTCCACAATTGCAAAATCCTCTTAAATTTTTGAAAAAAGGTATACAATCAAAATTAAAGGTAAATTTGTTTTCAGAATCTTTTCTCCCGTAAAAATTAAAAAAATGCTCAAACAAAATGAGATTATAGGAATTACCTAGCAGGGATAAATCCTTTATATAACAGTTTTTTAAAAGATTTTTCAAAAAAAAAAAGTTTCCAATTTACTGAACTTTATTATAAATATATATATATATATATATATATTATTATAATGAATATCACATTAATGAATATATTATCTGTTAATAAGAAATTATAATCTTTATAAATATAGCTATTTTTTCTAAGGGGCCTGCGCATTGGTATTTTAACCTTTGTAGACCTAGTACAGGGGGTGGCCAACCTTTTTGGAAAGAGTGCCACTATTTGATAAAAAAAAAGTTATGCGTGCCACTGTAAACTTTTACAACAAACAAAAGAATATGAAAAGGTGAAAAAATGTTACTTGTAGGCTTATTATGAAATTTTTACGCAAACAGCATATATCTTATGTAAGTTTAAATAGCGAAGATTTAAAAATAATATAATAAATAAGACAAAAGTACGAACTTAAGTTTTATTGTTAAAATTTTTCTTTTCAGTTTCAATCAATTAGGCTAGATATATAAAATAAAAATGAGTAATCAAAAAAATTTAATTTTAAATAATTATTAAACATACAGTACTTTCTTAGTGTGGTTTTTTTTATTTTGTAAATTTTTTACTGAGTCATCTACATTAGGATCAGTTCTCGAAGATGCTAACAGAATCGAATTGTTCTAGGTGGGCATAAGTTTCTCTTTTTTTTCCAATCCAAAATCAAGACAAAAAAAAGCCAAAGTGTGTTTATAAAATAAAATATAAGATCAATCAGGATTGGAAAAGAACAGTCTTTTCCTTGTAATCTTAAATTTCAATGTCTTGTAGTATCGGTAAGAAAACCTAAATATCAAAGCCTATCTTCATTCTTGAGAAGCAAGCAATCTCACTAGGTAGTTCATTGTTTTCTTCTATATACTTTTAAGACACACATACTCCCTCAAATTCCAGAATCTCACAAATGCATTTCCTTCGGAAAACCAACGCACACAACAATGGAGTGTTGACTACATTATAATTTTCTATTGCTGTTTAATTAAGTGTATTTAAAGTAAATTATCTTATCTGAACACCACCTTTCAATAAAACAGTAAAAAAAATAGTATTTATTATTATTTTTTCAAATTTTTTAATCTTTCAAATAAGTCTTACTCTTACATGTCTGCCGTGCCACGGGTTGGCCACCCCTGACCTAGTGCATTCCCTAGGAGCTGGTATAACTTTTAAGCGCGGCATTATATAGGCGGCACATATTACCACAAGTAATTTTGACGTCCAGTTTCCTTCCCAAAGAGCTCTTACCTTAGCTCTGGCACTGTGAAACCGTACTTAGGATATTTTAATTTTGCCAAGAGTACCCAGACCAAACAGACACTCTAGGGATCTTTGAAATGCCGTATAATCATACGACATGGCAGCTGTCAATATAGCTATTATCAAACTACGTGAGTATTTTCGGGCATTTAAGGAACCTAAAGGATGATTCAAATTAGTGGATTTAATTCAAGTAAAAGAAAACAGTAAAGTAAAGAGGAACTTATTCTTAACAAAAGGTGTACTGGTGTGATTTAGCAATAGGTGATCTGGTAAACTTTTAAATGCCTTTTCACTATGTCGTAGTCTCACACTACCTCTAGGGTTATTAATTTCCCTTTGCACATTAACTACATTTGGATATGTCGGATTCATAATTAATGACTACGCAAATAATAGATCAGTTATTTATTATTTCCTTATGATAGAAATACACAATTAATAATCAAACTTTAAGAACAACAAATTATCATGGAGTGAGATCAGGGTTCAATTATGAACGACGGAATTCTAACTGATACCACGAGGGAATAGTACATACAATCAAACTACGCATTTAAATCTAATCTATAAAAATCACAGACCTGATATCTCCTTCAGAATGAAACTTGAATACTAGTAGAATTTATGAAGTGGCTTCAATCCAGGATATCTTCAATTACGTCCGAACCGAATTAATGAATCTTTTTCAATAATCTTCCTTCCGCTAACAAACTTCACTTAGTTAAACTAAACTCCTAGAAACACTTTCTTAAGCAATCACGTAGTTTACTCCTCTATCAAAACACGGAGTCATCCTCATCTCTTCATTTCATTTCTCCCTTTTATATCTCTTTCGAACTCGCTAAACCCGAAACTATCTTATTTGCATAAGTCACACTTTCAGCTCTCAGCGGGGATTGGTTAAAATAATTACAATTTAAAAGTTTATAAGAGAAGGTTAGTGAAACGCGTAAGCACCCGTCACAACTAAGTCAAACGTTTTTATAAGTAGTTTAATACCACATAATCATTGCAAATTATGAAAATTAAGGTATATTTTAGTAGTATCTGTTAATTATAATAAAACATATGCTATTTACCTGTATCACTGCATGAGATTTTTTTTTATATTAAAATGCATATCAGGGGGAGCAGATGTTGTGTGTGTAGCTTATGAAGAAATTGCGTCCATTCTAACAATCACATCCAGGCTGATTAAAACTGATTTCGAATCATTTTTTGTGGCGCTATGGAGGGTGAGAAAGAAAACAAATAAAATATCTGTAAGAAAAAATCGATTTCATCATTTTGTTTCTTGTTTTTAATGCTGTTCTTTCCAAAAAAATAAACCTACGCTTCCTTGTCTCTCGTGTCTTTTTATTTTTCTCATTTTTTTTTCTTTCTTTTTCTTATCGTCGTGAATTGAAACTTCATTCATATAGCCCACGTTAGCTTCTGAATTTGACAAGCTTTATTTACCCGAGAGTGATTTATATAATAGTTTCGGCATGGGGGAGGGGATGTTTGTTTTATATAACTCAGCGTATTTCTGTGCAAATCTGTTATCAGTTCTTATGCATAAGATAATAGTTTCCATACATCAGAATTTTTATATTTTTGTTGTTGTTGTTGTTGAATCTATCAATTTCGTTCGATGCTTTGAATTACGACCATACATTTGTTATTTCTTTTATTTATATAAGTATTGCACATTATGTAATCAGAAACTATGTATCAAAACTAAATGACGGATATAGATGTAGTGTATCGACTACAGGTGTCGACTTTGTCATAATTCAAAATTACGAGATACGAGGGGTAAAAAGACTTTTGACTTAACCAGAGAGAGAGAGAGAGAGAGAGAAACACATAAATGAAAAAAACAAAAAAAATCTGAGATTAAAAGATTAATTTTAATTTAATGGTACTATACAAGACTTGTATTTTGAGATTGGAAGGTATTTTAAGAAGGTCCGGCACGTCCATAGGAGACCTTGTTAAACTGCGTAAGTTTATGTACCTTTTTCTCGGAAACTACTTAGTTCTCATGCATAAAATTTTTACAGTTGGTTATGCGTACTACCAACAAAACTTTAAAGAAGAGTTTTGTCTTTTTGTTAAAAATTCAAGTAATTATGAATTTTTTAAAAAATGCCCAATTTTTACCAATAAAATTTAGTTTAAAAAAGCCTTATCTAAAAATATTTGCTAGATATATCTAATTCCCTCCATTAAAATGTGTAAACATGTTAAAAGTATCTTCGCTAAAAAAATCTAAGGATTATATAATTAGTAGTTTTTGAGAAAAGGCACATTAAGGGGGGAAAATGTTACATTTTGAGAAAACAGGCTTTAAAATAACAGTTTGTGATTTGTTGAGCATTTACTTTCTTGGTACTTTCCAGAAGTATATGAAGCATTTTCTTTATCTCTGCGCCTACAAAAAACTTCTAGTTTTCTTTTTTTTTTCATTATTATTTTAACAATTTTGACCTTTTTTTTCGGGGGGGGGGGAATCTCAAGACACTTTTGTTGGCTACATGAATCCTACGCACACCTAATTTTTGGAAGCATGACGCACAGTAATAACTTGGTTCAATATAACAATATTTTGAGATCAATAATTTTGCTACATGACTCGCATCGAACTGCGCAATAGCCATATTTATACCTAATTTTAGGGTTTTAACTCCACAAATGTTGATCTTGGAACCACTGACCGTATGGTGTTATTAACACCATACTGTGCACTCATACACTTTTGGATAAACTCAATAAGCTCTAATTTTCCACTTGCATACTATATGGATTCACACTCATCAGAAACATATGCAATGAGAAACTCAGGTGCTTCTAGCAGAGCTTATTTTTGATGTGCGACAAGGAGTAGCTTGTCAATTAAAAAATAAAAATACTTCTAACTACAGTAGAACGTCATTCATCCGAATCATTTGGGACCGGACACCGTTCGGATATGCAATTGTTCGGATAACCGAAAACCGAATGCGATCCATGCAGTATATGAAACCGGGCTATATACGAGTATTGAAAATCATCCCAGGCGTGAAACGTGCTTGAAGAAAAAGCAAAATAGGTGTAAAATGGCGCAATTTTACCTTGATTGTGGAAAATAATCGCTTATTTTTCGTTGTACCATTGTACACCTTCGTTTTTTCGCTTCAAGGTTCCCGATTCTCTTGAGCAACAGTAGTTGAGTAGGACACCACTCTCTGTTGTTCGTACCACTCCATAGCTGTCTCTAACACAGTAAACACGTCAGCATTTGATGGACCCTTGCTACTTTCGTTTGCTTTTTTAGTCGTCCTCTTCTTTATCCATTTCATCGTTAACAGGGTCAAATTCTTCTTGCACGGAAGTCACAATCTCATCATCATTTAGCATTTGATATCCACAGTCTTCAGCACCGCATGCTATCCAGGTTTCTACAACAACAACAACTCAACAAAAGAGCACGTATACACCCCCTTACTTGGAAATAAACTGACCTAATGTTCCGCGCAGGTATTTACCAAATCACACAACTGAAATTCCCCAAATATTTCTCACCTTGGGTTTTCCCGTCACTTTTGGCCTCACGCGAAACAACTGTTGAGCATTGCACTGTTCGAAAACATATCTGGACTTTGGTCCGGATATTTGACGCTCCGGATAATAAACGCTCGGATAAACGACATTCTACTATATGGGATTTTCTCATATCATATCATTTTAAACAGAAATACTTGAACTTATAAAAAATTTAAAAAATTGAAAATCGATAATATTTTAAAAATTCTTTTGGCGGATCCCCTTAAATCAAAGTGTTGATTACATACTTAAACTAATACTTAATCAGCATGTACATGCTGATTACATACTTGGACTCTAAGTACAGTTATTATAGGTTTGAAACTGAATTTGATTTGACTGGAGAACTAATGCTTAAGCCATTAGACAAGATTCTGCTTTTATTGCACTACTATTATTTTCACTCGAAAACAATTCATAGAATTATCTTTGTTTTCTGATTTGCCACGAGAGCATTATTGAAAGATAATGTTTTCTATGTAAATGTTACGTTAAAAAGAACATACTAATATTTTTTCATGTTATTTATTAAACTTCATGTAACTATTTCTATCTTTGTTAAACACAACTTTCTTCAACATACTCTGCAATATTGTATTATTTATTGTGTTATTATTCTCAAATTGAGTTATGCATGCCTTTAAAAGTATTTTAATGATTTGATGAGGGTATTGGAGGTAATCTGAAAAATAGTCGAAATACTTCCTACGCAAAATGAAGACCTATAAGAAAATCACTGGATACATCGATAATCTGAAAACAATGCGCAGATACATACATGAAAATGTATGTGATGACAAACTTTAAAAAAAATAGTAAGCACTATTTTATTGTAGACGTTTTGATGAGCTTTCATATATAAATAAGATAATAGTTTTGTTAACAAAAAGCTAAGGTTTCATTGTTTATTTCATAAAGCAAATGGTTTTTAAATGTTATCAAAATATTTTTTAAATGGAGGAAAAAATATTTATTGAAATTAACCACTCTATAAGAATTAATATTATTTTACATTATACTTTTTTTCGTGATTTTAATTCATTAAAAAAATATCGAACAACTTTGAAATGAAATCTTGAGGCGATAAAAAAAAAACACTAGGAAAACGTAGAATTAAAAAAAAATCTAAACAAGTAGGAAAATCTTACTTAAAAGAATCAATTAGGGAAAACAATTTAAGGAAGTTTTTAGTTAGTTACAAAGTAGTCAACTTGCGAAATCCAATTAGTAGTTTTTTTAAAAAAATATTGTCATTTACACAAATTTCTAAAATAACATGTTGAGTAATTGGGTGTAATATAATTTTAGAAATTAACGATGAAATTGTCTTTTTCCTTTCTTCAAAAATGGTCTTTAGAGAATTCAAATCATAGACACAAATCTGTAGATGTTGCGATTCTAGATTATTTTAAGACTGTCTTCGATTAATGTTAAAGAATATAGGACCCAAATTCGGAATATTTGTGTCGATATAAAAATACTCAAACATTAATATTATATTCTGGCTTCACACTATCCTGTAGAGAGTAGTATATTTTATCATGCTACTTATTTTTATCCGAGTTGACACATTTTTTTTTTCTTTTATGAAATGTGTTTCGCATTTTTTTTCCAATACCGTAATGCTAAATGAGCTATCCCTTTACATGTTAAAAGGAAAGACTAATTCTTTATGAAATATTTTGAAATTTTAAAAACACTATCAGCGTTTCTCAAACTGTGGGGCGCGACCAAATTGAAAAGTCGAAAACAAAAGATTGTTTAAAAAGTTGTTTGTTTACTTTCAGTAAA
The DNA here is from genome assembly GCA_019973975.1 of Trichonephila clavata. Taxonomy (NCBI): domain Eukaryota; kingdom Metazoa; phylum Arthropoda; class Arachnida; order Araneae; family Nephilidae; genus Trichonephila; species Trichonephila clavata. Next base: position 92,330 of record BMAO01016841.1, on the reverse strand, counting down.
TTAATAAAATACACATTTACACTCAGATATAATACACTTATAAATGTATCAGTACTGCGCAATGTATTTTATAATTAATTTAACAATACTAAGTTAAGAACAAGTTGAATAAGTACCAGTTAACCCTTAGGCTTGTCATATATTAAATTATACATGAAAATTAACACTTATCTTGATAATTTGTACGGTTTATAATTAATCCTTTAACTGCTGATTATTTATTACGCTCCCCAATGCCACCGTTTTCTACGTAGGCACTCGTATATATAGTATTGGGGAAAGGGGGAGAAAAAAGAATAAATAAGCAAATCTTCTGAAATAAGTAAATCCTTCGCAATCACTGTCAACGTCCTTTTATTACATTTCAAAGCCTTCGGAATAATTTTATGGATAACAGTGCACAGAAAAGTTTGTATTTCGGAAAGACGCATATATACGTACCGTAGATATTAAGACTTTGGTTGATCGTGGCGTTTATACACGCCGGTGGCACTCAAGAGGTTAAAGCTGTTCTGTAGCTTTAGCATCAAAGTATAGTGTCATTGAATTCAATACATTGTGTGTTGTTGTATGGAGGGGAAGGCGATGAAAATTATGATTGAATATTGGGTCGCAAACATATTAAGTTTGAGAAGCACTACAGTACAGTTTTGTGACGCTTAGGTAACTCGTTAGAAATTTTCTCTGCATGTCTCGAGAACACTTTGTCCAACTGCAAAATAAAATCCAAATTCACGTCACTTTTAAAATAGCCTATTTAATACAAAGAGAGCAAATTTTGGCACACGCATAAACGAAATGAAAGGCTTAGTTTTAAAACATGTACGTATTCGTCTGTCTTAAGCAAATGTATTACTTCAAGTACTGAATTGGTAACGTAAAAAAGAATTCTGATCTTACCTCTTTGGCTTTGGAAGTTGGCAAGTTCACAATTATTTACTTTTATGTATTTTCACCTCGTCTAGTCCATAATTTCAGTTAGTAGTTTTTCTGCCCTTTTTCCAGCTGTTGCAGAATAAACGCTAACACTAAGTTTGCCGTTTTGTGACACATTTTATGGCTTCTCCGCGTCTCGTAAAAAGTTGATACAACTGCAAAAACCAGATTATTCAAATGTTTCCAAATAGCTTCTTTAGCAAAGAGATGGTAGTCTATTTTGGCACAAGATTAGTACGCATTGCCCTGTCTGAAACATTTTTTTTTTATCCTACGCCAGACCTAGGCATAACCGTCATCAGTCTATGTCGGGCAGCCCAATACAGTTCTGAAACACACGTGTAAAAAGAGAATTTGTTAGCAGCAGCTACTACGTCGGTAAGTCCAGGACAAGAGTCCAGGTAGTCTCCACACAATTATCTCCATTAGAACAAAGTGGCACGTTGGAGAATCTGCCTAGCCAAATCTGAAAAGGTCCTTTCTAAGGTAGTCATGTCCAGTCTGGACTCTGAAGTTTGCGACGTCCACAGGTCTGAAACATATGCGTATAATTTTAGTTTCGTTATTAGTGAGGTAAAAAAAAATTCTAGTCTTTCCTTTTTTGCTCAGGAATTGAGAGTGAAGTTACAGTTCTTCAACTTGACTGCGTGTCTGTTTGGCTCCTGCATCATCTCGGGAGAGAAACCGCTGTGACTTGCGTTTCGGTGACAGGCAGTAAAAATACTTAGCATCACCCTGAAACATTATTTCTAACATTTTACGAGAAAAAAACCACAAAATTAGAACTGTAAAGAGAACCTTATCAAAACTGAAGTCGGTGCAAAAGTGCTAGCAACAGCCGAATCACTAAGACAAACATTAACTAAATCACGAGGGGGTGCTAACATTCCGAACGGAATATTTTTCTCAGAAAAAGGGGGAAATTTTGTATTGTTTTAAAAGTGTTTGTATTCTCTGGGATGCCATTTCTTAATTTTTTTTGTCCATTTGTTGATAACAGTATTCTGATCTTGCCCGTTTCCTTCGGAAATCAGCTAAATTAGAATTATTTACTTTAATGATGGAATTTCTCCTCTGCTCGTCGATAGTTTCAGTTAGTAATTTCTCTACCGTTTTGTACCGATGGGAAATTTCTCCTTATCTTGTAAAAACAACTTGATGAAATTGCAAAACAAAAAATCCATATTGAAATGTTTGCAAGTAGCTTTTTAGTACAGAAATGGAAACCTATTTTGGCACTCGCATAAGCGAAATGAAATGCGTTTAGTTTTAAAATGTATGCGTATTCCTCCATTTTAAGCAAATATGAATTACTAAAATGGTAATCACCTTATGTTTTTTTTTCACCCCCAAATGTTAATATTTAATCTTGCCATTCTTCCCGGGAAAAACGGATAGACTTGCAATTGAATTTTTCCGCATTGTTTTTCTTGAGTTATTTCGAGTATGTTTATAAATATATTTTGCTTTCTTGAAGCACGACAGATTTGTTTTTGCCAATCCCGACAGAGCTTCGTTTTATATCTCAGGAGAAAACAACTTGATAGTTTTGTAAATCAAAGAAACCAGAGTAATAAAAATGTTAGCAAATAGCTTATTATAAACAAAGTCCATAAATTTGTGGATATTCGTGTACTCTAACAAGCGGGATGTTTGCTGTTCCACTACGTATTTTACGTAATCTTTAAGATAGAGCAGTCATTATGTAAGGAATTTATATTCCTTCTTCCCTCTAACCCGGCTAGATGTGTGGGTGGAACTAAATGATCAGACGACATGATAAACTTCAACTGTTTATTTGTCACAATATTCAACACAGACACAATAATAGTCTAAGTAAGATAAATTTGATCAACTAGAGGACTAAGGTGAGACAAGATAGCGTGGGGATAATAAATACGATCATGGGAATCTATCCTTACGATAACTTATACAAAGCTTGTTTTAAGACATGCATTCAAAATTTAACTCTCTAACTTCTATTTGGATAAAGATTCCAGTACCTGAACTCTTGCAATCCTTTAATCTTTTGGAAGTGGCCTTAAACACTTCTCCAATAGTTGACTTAAGCACTTCTTCGAGATTCCAACTTCACTCGTCGTATTTTTTTTTACGTATACGTATTACTGTCGATTTGCTTGCTTCTAATATATTCACTTCACATCCAAGCTATCCTCACTTCACTTCCAATGTATCCTCATTTCATTAACTCTCAAAGCTCGCGAATACAGAATATATATATATTAAACTTAATTTGCATAATCACGTTTTCCTGTCCTTGGAGAAAGTTGGTTGAAAGAATGCTGGCCCTAAGGGAATCCCCAAGGAATTACTGAAACGACGCGTATAGATCCGTCACAATTATACTTAGTGTATATGAGTGAGTTTGCTTTGCGTATAGATTCTGTTTAAAAGCAGTTAGTTGGATGTCAAAGAATTGGACAGTGGGTTTTCAAAAAAATAAGAACTGTTTGAATCTTGGCACAATCAGGTACTCTGGGTTTTCAGAAAAGCTGTATTCACGTCCTACCAACGGCTTAGAGGTAACTTCCTAAGCCTACGGTTGCAAATTCGACCCCAGCTGGAGTGTGTATTTTCTGGATGCGAAAATCGTATTCACGCATGTCATATGAAGTGGCACGTAAAAGATCCCATGTAGTATCGATTTGGATCTGGCAACTGCGGCAATATTTAGCACCAAACATGAGTTCGAATTAAAAAAATTAATTGAAGCTTTCAAATTTAGTAACGAAGCCGCCACCAGATGGTGCCACCATGAAATGGCTTACACGACTGAGGACTTGCCGTGTCTGTTCAGGCTAAATGCAGCCACAGCTAAAATGCAGCCACATTGGGGGAAAATTCACTTTAACTTTTGTTGCTTGATAAAATTGTGGAATATTTTTCGTTCCACTTAACAATTTGTAATGCATTGCAACAACTTTTAGTTGCTTTGTTTTTCACCTTTCTGGTCTTTATAAAGTTCCTTTATCAGTTGAATGATTCTTTTTGCATGAGCATTATAAGTTTTGTATTATCTCCAGAATTTTCCCCAAGACCGAAATATTTGTCCCTTCTCTCGTAAAAAGAATGGCTTCTATAAAAAAGAAAGAGAGTAGGCATTGAATGCCAAACATTTGAAGATTTGTATAGTAGTAAACCTGAATACCTTAGTGTCTACTCAAGTGTAGACAAAATTGTTTTAAAATCATCCCATGTATAACGGGACATTTCACACTTTTTATTCCAGACGCAACATAAAAGTGAGGCCAAATCTATTGCCTTTCAGTCTAACATTTGCTATTGTTCACTCATTTTTATAAAATACGACTATGAAGTGCGTAATACTTTTACGCAGGATGTATGTATTTTTAATAACTCGTTAATTTACCCTGCTATGCATAACAATGGAGGTTTGGGGGTTTTACTGGAGCTTCGACTGGAGGTTTGGTGATTTGACTGGAGCTTCGAATGGACCCGGGGAGCCCCCTTGTGTGTGCCACTGAATAATACTATAGTACAGTATTACAGTAGAACATCGTTTATCCTTACGTTTACTATCCGGAGTGTCAAATATCCGGACCAAAATCCGGAAAGCCGCACATCCGGTATAGCGGTTAGTGACGCTGGCTGTGCCATAGGGCCTGGGTTCGAATCCCGGAGAAGGCATGGATGTTTGTGTTGTAATCCTTCCTTCTTTCCTTTGTGTTGCTCGCCTCCGTGTGTGATACATTGCGTGGTGCATGAGGTTTATAAATGTTCTGAATTTTAAAAAAAAGTCCGGATGCGTTTTCGAACAGTGCAATATGCTCAACAGTTGTTTCGCGTGAGGCCAAAAGTGACGGGAAACAACAACAACGAAAATAGCAAGGATCCATCAAATGCTGACGTGTTTTCTGCATTAGAGACAGCTATGGAGTGGTACGAACAACAATCAGAGTGATGTCCTACTCAACTACTGCTGCTCAAGTAAATCAGAGACCTTGGAGCGAAAAATGGTATACAATGGTAGAGCGAAAGATATGTGATTATTTTCCACAATAAAGGAAAAATTGCGGAATTTTGCACCTATTTTGCTTTTTCTTCAAGCACGTTTCCCGCATGTGATGATTTTCATTATTCATGTAGTGTCCGGTTTCATATACTGCATGGATTGCATTCGGTTTTCGGTTATCCGAACAATCGCGTATCCGATCTGTGTCCGTTCCCAACTGATTCGGATAAACGACGTTCAGCTGTATTTTATTTTTTGTACATTAATTAAACATATTTTTTAAAGTAAAAAATTTGCAAATTGTACTTATTTTGAATTTTTCAAAAATATATTACAATTTTATTTTTGCGTTCTATAAAATTATTTGCTGCTTCGCGTAGAACAAATTTTTAATCAAGACCCCCCCCCTCCGCCAGTCTCAATGGAGTCCCGCTTTACGAATGTTAAAATGTGATCACCTTCGTGTGGTTGTCAAAAGTTCTAAATGGCGATTTCATTTATTCATTCTCGTTATCTGCTTTCTATCTCGTTCTAAAAACATTTTCCGTAAAAACCATTTTTGCATATCAGTCACGAAATTAAAAGTTAATTTTGATCCTCAGCTATAACTATTTTATATTTTTCTATTTGTTACATTTTCAAGCAATTTGCGAACGATACTTCCCAAATCACTCGTGCTTCAGAGAAAATGCCTATCTTTTTTCAATAAATCCTTAGATGTGAAGGATGAACAAGTTTATTCTGCATTTCCTGCTCACATTCATCACTTCCAAGGACTTTTTTTAATGTAGAAAAGAGGAAAACCTTTTTAACGAAGAAGGAAATACATTGGCAGGGACGTCATTAATTCACTTTTAGGACTTTCTTTTTCCTTGTATGATGAAATAGTAATGATTTGCACTGTCCTTTTTTTTTTACATTCCTATTTATAATTAATGAAATTTAAGGTTGCTTTTGCCTAATCCTAAATAATACGAATCGCGAACATAATTTCTATTTTTAGTCACAAAACTCTTCCAATATTCATGTCATATCCCGATTCCTGTCTGTTCTTTTTCGTAGAATGTAATATTGAATTGCACTCTGTATGAATAATTTTTTTAAAGCATCAGATGTGTACCAAGTACAGAGAATGGACCCTATCTTTCTTAAACTTCACACACACTATAAATCATTTTTTTTTCATTTTACGTGTTTTGGTAAGAAACAGATTCTTTATGAAAAATTGTACAAGAAACCGTTTTATAAAAGAGCATATATTTCTTATAACCATACGAATTTTTTGAAAAAAACCAAAGAATGTATATATTTCACATACCTGAAAAGTTTTTTAAATGTAATTCTTACTCCTTTCATATTTCTAGTAAAATGCTAAATGTAGTATTTTCACTCATTTCACATATTTGGAAATCGATTTAAGATGTGATTCTTACTCAAATCGCATATCAGAAAATGTCCAAGGTAAACTAACTGAATTCCTATATTTGTAAACACGTTTTGTGATTTTTACTGCATTCCCATATCTGTAAATATGTTTTAAATGTGATTTTTACTAAAATGGCATTTCTGGAAAAGTACTTACGATTTGACACAACGTCAAATTACATGCCAGGAAAAGTGTTTAAGGTGTGATTCTTACTGAATTCCCGTAACTGTAAACATGTTTTTAATGTGATTCTAACTCATTTCACATATGTGAAAATGTATTTTAAATATGATTCTTTTTCGCTTAATATTGGGCGAAGATAGTCGTACCTTCGGTAACATTCTCTCTAGCAGTAATATGTTATTTTTTCTGATAATTTAACAAATATTTCTACCCCATATTATACCTCTGTAAGATATTGTGGCTGTTTTTCTCTTCAGTTCAAAAGTTCATTTCCCAAGATGACGTTTCGTTTAGTTATTCCATAATACCCGAAGTGCAGCAATGAATCGTTCCATTCTTATGTATCATTTATAATCAACCAAAGGAACCAGAAAACAAATACGCTGAATGTACCTTCTGTGGTGGTAAATTCTCCGAAGACCTACAAGGCGAAATTTGGATTCAATGCTTTAACTGTTTTCTGTGCGCTCATCTTGATTGTATTGGAGGAGAGAGATTATATTAATGATTTTTATAAATAGACTCGAAACACCATCCTTAACGTATTTTTAAAAATATGGCTTTTATAGTTAAAGATAACATTTTATGAAGTTTTAATTAGTTTTCCAATGGTTCAAACTACCTATTCCCTAGTACCCGACTATTCCCCACCCCCCATCCATCATTTTTCTTCAAAAAAAAATTTTTTTTTTACAACAGCAAAATAAATATTTTTTTTTACAAGGAATAATTCCTTTCAATCGCTTGTAATGCATATCCAAGATGATCAAGTAATCAAAAACCAGTAAAGTTATTGTAAAGGGTACTCCATAATATCCCACTCTCATCTAGATATTTCAGACATTTCAATTTTAATTTAAAAAAAAGTTCCCATGTTTTGCAAAAGCTATGAATATACGAAAATTTATAAAATTTTACGGTCGCGCGATACTGTTTCTTTTTAAAACAGTTTTGTCTTAACTCTTTTGTTATTGTTAAAAGGTACGAAAAGAAAGAATTACTTATTACTTAGAGAGAGACTTACTAAAAGTTACATATTACTTAAACATATTCAGCAGTATCAATATTATGTTATGACTTTTCTATTATGGAGACAAGACAGTAAAGCATATGTCACAGATTCACTTTTGTATATTTTAATACATTACTCATTTCTGAATGAATACATACCGTAAAATCCGGCGTATAACGCGCCCTTTTAACACACACACAAATAAGATCGAAACATAAGAGTAAGCGTTATACGCCGGGTATAAAAACGATAGCTTTAAAAATAACAAGAGATCTGCAAAAAAATTTTTACTTCTATAGGCACTTAAGTACTGCTTATTTAAAAGAAATGACTTGCCTTATGAGCTAAAAGAGTTGTAGTTCTGGAAGTATACTACTTTTTCAAGTCTGGGATAATACCTCGAATAAATGACTGCAAAATAAAAGAGCAAGGTACAGATTTCTTCATAAAAAGGAAGAGGAGGGGTGAGCTATACAGCGAATATACCAAAAAATTTTAAAAATCAGCTTGAAAATATAGGTGCGCTTTATATTAATTTTTTTCGGATAAAATATGCGTTAGATTTTTCATGTATTGCGGTTTAATATTCAATGGATCTTTAAATGCTAAAATAAAATTATTTATTCATTGAATATTAATTAAAGTTAAAGGACAAAAATGTGCTTAAATTGTGAATATAAAATGAGCAAAATATGTGGAAGAGGGAGATTTTTTAGAAGGTAAAAATCAAATGAGTATTGTGAAAAGGATATTTATTTGTTGGCAAATTTGTAGTTTGATAATATTAAATAAATAATTTTTAAGTTTTATAATTGCCATTCATGATAGCAAAACGCAAGTTTTTCAAAGGGGAAAAAAAATTTTTTTTTTTTTAAAAGTGCCTAAACTGAATCATTTGTGCCTTTTCTCTTTCCTTTTCTTTCTATACATTATCATCCTAATCAATTTTTAATAGATTTATTTTTAACAAATAAGAGTTACAAACAAAATACCTGCTGTGAGTAAAATTGTGTGCGTGAAATTTTTGATAGTTGTATTTTGACAGCAAATCTGCCGTGTTGTGTGTTTTATGATGCAAATACTTACGCCACTCATTCTTTCACTTGAAAGTTTAACATAACACTAAACCGAGTTGTTATTCCATATTTCAATTCTCTCACAAAAAATAAGTAAATAAAAATAAATAACTAGAAAAACAACCTTCGTTGAGATATAAGGTACTTAACATTTCAAGTAGCTCATTTATATACCTGATTTCAGTGGGTAAAAAAGATAACTATTATGCTTTAAACGGTAACGGTTATACATTTACGTGGAACCTTAGAGAAATCTCTATCATCCACTCGTCCATAATAAGTAGAAAAAAATAAGAATAATTAGCTGAAGTGTTACATAAGAATATAAAGCAGTCCGCAATTAGTGCAGCGCAACAACGCTGGTGGAGGGGTGAGTGGGAAACCACTCATCCGTTTGATTTAGTTAATGACGTCACATCTCTGACAACCACGCCCGTCTTTCAACCGGCTGCCGCATCTCGACGGAACGAGTGGAGAAAAGAGAGAAATTTCTTTAATATCACAGATTAAAGAGAATATTATTAAGTACGTTACTCATTACCTCTTAAATATCTGCGTGCGGTTATTGAAAGGAGATTGTGTCATGCTTTATTCTAGAGAGGTTTTCTGAAAAACACAAGTGGTCGTGTTGTTATCGCAGCCACGGATTCGTGGCCGGTGTGTCATGAGTTCGAGCCTAGTGCCACTGAAGACCCACCGTGTAGAGGAGCTGATGCACGTAGAATCTGTCGAGGCTCAAAATCCTCCCTTTGGCGCGACGTGAAAGTTCACAGAAAGTACTAGCTCAAATTTCGTCCTCGTCACTTTACTATGGTTCAGAATTACGAGGTCCGTAGCCAATAGCTTTGTAGTGTGACGTTCGTAAACTCTCACTCTCGCTACTATTCGTCAAAAAAGGAATATATGAGAGTCGGATATTGTAGAATACCATTTACATTTCTAAAAATAACTTTACTGGTTTTTGATTTTAAGAAAATCTCAATTCCTCACGGATATATACTATAAACCAGTGATGCTCTACCTGCGGACCGCCGAGCTTTTCTGACTGGCCCGGTCATAACCCATCGCACTATAAAGTTCAATTATTTAAGAGTAATGTGTTAAAAATTTAGAGGGAAATTCTATCAATCAAGTAATCAAATCTATCAATTTTGCTCTCAATATCGTAACGGTATAAATGACAATTTTTTTTCTATTTGTTACTGTAACGTGTAGTAATAGCACAAATAGCAGTGAAGAAACGAACTGAACTGGAGTAGTGAGTACTTTATGGGTGAAACTGAATTTTAATTATAAGCAAATTCAGTCAAAACTCTTTGCTGCCATTCTACAACTGATAAATTAATACTTGAAATAAAGATAATAGAGGCTTTGTCAAAAGAGAAAATATCAAATTATCAAACGGCAGGGAAGCTTTGTTTGTATGACAGTATAAGGCAGGGATGGCGAACCTTTTTGAGATGTGGGTCAAATTTTGTTCATAATTTTTTTAGTACTAGTTTGTGGGTCACTAATGCCCATTTGCACCAGAGTTAAGCTTAAAAACTTTTTAACTGGGTATTTTTAAAAATAAACATACTTAAAAAATTTAATTGGCTTAACCGGTAAAATTGGGCGTGGTTTGACAATTTGAAAATTTTTAGTGGGGTTAAAAACTCTGTAGTGTTTGGTGTAAATGACAATAAGTGTTTGATTGGACAAGGAGTTACGAAAATTACATACAATATATTCTATGAATTATTATTTATTACTATATATACATATATATTTGTATTACAAAATTTATTATAAAGTATATAATGAAATATCTTTTGCTGTTTAATTTCAGATAGTTTTTTAATATTAGGTTCATATTTCGTATTCATTAGTTTAACGCATTTTTCAGTTTAAGTCCCTATCGGATACATTTCTATTAGAAGATTTTACAAAGTTTATTGAAGAAAACAATTTTTCACACTAATATGTGGATCCAAACATTGTTAAAAGAGCACACATACACATTACCTAGGGTTTTTATTAATATAAAATTATTTGGTAAGGAATCCCATACATTTAATGAAATATTTTCAATTTTTACTGTGGAGTCAATATTCACACAGTTTTCCTTCTGTTTCAGAAATCGCCTTAAACTGTGTTTTCCACACTACGCTGCTTCAAAATTCAACTGATTCCATTTGTAAATTATTGATACCTAGCCACATAAATTCGGTTAACTCCATTGTTTCAAAATCTGTTTAATGGATATAAAATAAAGTGAAATGTATTTTCCAAACTTTTAAATTGATGGAATCTAATCTCAAAAGCTTGTTTTATTTCCTAAATAATCATTAAATATTTTTAATTGCATTTTTTTAAATGGGGAACGGAGTTTTAAAAGTTATTGTGTTTTGAAAATGCTTGTGTAATTGAGGAAAATATTTCATGATTTTCATTTCCAAATCCTTAGTAAAGATGTAAAGTTTCGTCATAAATAGTTTTATCAACATCATTAAAACAATTAGTTCTTGAAGTTTTTATTCAGTTCATTAAAATGCTGAGTGATGTCGCATAAAAACATTAAATCATTTAACCCATGCTTGTCTAAAGTGCGACCCACGGGCCATATGCGGTCAAAACGCAAATTATGAAAATATTTCAACTTACACATTTTTATTAAAAAAAATAAATGTGTGCACAAAATAGACAAAGTATGCTGCATTAATTTTTAATTGAATTGAAGAGTTTGAAAGAAGATTTCAAGATCGAAAAAACGATGAGTATTTTAATATATTTTCTACCACGTTTTCTCTAGAAATAAATAAATTACTTTCCAATAGAATGCATTGAACCGCAAAGTGATATTCAACTGGAAGAAAAATTTGGGAATGTTTCTATACTGGAGTTTTATAAAGATTACCTACACAGCGGGATAAATATCCTCATTTTCACATTCATGCTTATTACTGTCTTCAGCTTTTGGCAGCACTTATATTTGTGAACATTTAGTTTCCACGAATGAAGCATTCAAAAAAACAAATAGGACAAAATTCACTGACAAACATCTTGAAAATGTATAAAAAAATTGCAACTTCGTCTATTGAACCCGATATTGATTTGCTTGTGTGTGTTCAACACAAACGCAAATTCATTCATCTCATTAACTAGACTTTTTTTCCATCTTTATAATATCCGAACTAAATGAAACGAAACTTTTACAAATTTAAAATAAGTTTGTATCTATTCATGTTTAATTCAAATTTTAAAAAAATATAATAAAAATTAGTTGATTTATTTTAATAAAACTACATAGAGTTAATTTTTATTTCAATTTGTTAAAAAAATATTGTATGTGCGGCCAAGAAAAAAGTTATTTTTGCAATGCGGCCCACAAGCGGTAATAGTTTAGACACCTATGATTTAACCAATGTACATTGGATAATTCATCGAAACTATTGTATTTTTCAATTAAAAAAAAGCTTAAATTATTTTAATAACGTTAGAAAGCGATTAAGGATTTGACAGAAAATAAGCCATCGCGCATTGTTTTATGTGAAATTCCCTGAATATTGGCATTCTATTTCTTCTAAGAATTGTGCTAATTGCCGTTTACAAAAAGCTCATTTTTTATATAAAGTTGATTATTTTTATTACAACTGGCATTAAACTGGGAAATATTTTTAAACCATGCTTCGTACATAAAACTTGCTGATATATTTTACAATGAATTCAATCAGAGAATGTGCAATATTTTGATTAAGATACTTAATAAATCCAATGTTTTTCAATACCATATTAGATGTACGGTCTGTTGTAACACAAACTATTTTCTGAAGGTCAATATCTATTTCTTTAAGTATAATATTAAATTCTTTAAATTTATCAAGCACTCTTCATTCATTATATATTTCCATACTTATACCGAGCAAAAACTGCTAATTATGCCTAACCATTCACATCATTACTCTCATCTAAAGCAATTGAATATATTTCTGCATAATTTAAGTAATTATGTATTAGTGAAGAAATACTTTTTCCTTCATCTATTATTCGATCTTTATTTATATATTGCGACTTGTAGATAACTCATTTATACGCTTTATAATCAAGTCGTTTTCTTTAAAATCAATAAACAATGTAGGAATACATTCTAAAAATGATTTTTTTTACAAATTCTCTTTTTGAAAAAGGTTTTTCGTGGCGAGCAATGCAATGGGCAACTTAGAAACTAGCACAGCTGTATGGTTATTTTTTGCAACGAAATTTTTTTTTAAAACACTGCTTTGAGAAAAGTTTTCTGTTCTCTTTTATAAATTTCTTTCTTCATCTGTTGAGATGCCGAGATTGAAATGCAACGTTTCAAAATGTCTTCAAACATTATACAAGGTGTATTACGCACAAAAAATACGAGACTAGGTGTGTAGCTTGAAAAAAGAGTGGAGTTTTCAACAACTGTTTTGGTAACTCATCCCAAGGCTCTTTCTCTATCCACGTGGCCAGTTTCACCTTAATCGATCATGCCAGTTAGGAGTACTGCACCATTGAATGAACACGTGCAATTGCATTCTTCCGGAAAAATGGGAACATATTTTACCTCAGTTGAAGAGGTTCAGGAAAAAACGGAAAATTTCCTGAAGGATCTTCCAAAAACCTCGTTTTAGAACTGTTACCAGCGATGGTAGCACCAAATGCAGAAGTGTATGAATACATACTTTGAAGATGATAATATCATGGAGAGCTGATTCTGTAACTATATAATGATTTACTGGACCAGTCTCTTTTTTTTGTGTGTGTCACTCACTCCTCGTATGTACGTGAAGTACTTTTTTCATTCCAAATTACACATATAACTATTTTATTCCTTTCAATCCCACCATATTTATCAGACCATTCAACTTGATATAGTCTGGAACTTGTATGGCTTGTTTTTAATTTTTTATCCGCTGTCATAGTACAGGGCTACAATGAAGAATATTTATATTTAGAATACAATAATTTGAGAAGAAATTTTGTATTAACGCGTACCAAATATATATACACGTCAATACACATTACTTTTAAATGCGTTCTAAATGGATTCCACTAAGTTCAACCTCACAAGGTGAAACCGGGAGCGGACGATACAAGTGCTATGGAAGTCTCTTTCTACAAACATTACTGGAAATAACCTTACAAAAGTGCATTTTATCCGAAGAAAGTGCTTTAAATATGGTTATTTTCTTTAGTTTGTCGATATTTTTTTCATAAAAAAAATTCTGAGTAAAATTATATGCTTTTTATTTGATATTTTGTAAGCACTCTCTTGTTTTTTTTTCAAATACTACATACTTTCATATATATTTGTTGTCATTTACGTATTGGAACTCTAATGATCCTACTGAAGGTTATATACAGCATTTAAATTGTTTTTGTGCCAATTCAGTGCTTGAAAAAATACAAATAGAATATAAATAATCCACACAAATTATAAAATTTAAATAAACCCAAGTAAATAAACAAATGGTTGCCTAGCAATCGTGGGTCAGTTAAAAAGCTTGCGTGGGTCAGTGTCTGACCCACGGGTCATAGGTTCGCCATCACTGGTATAAGGTAAACTAGGGGCTGGGTCATGGATGAAAGTAAATTGAAAAAGTACTCCATAACTCAGTAAAAAATGCAAACCGAAGGTTTGTGTGCTTGATAGAGATTAATATAGTATTATAAGCCAAAAATTTTGAATATTTTGATCAATTTTGCCTATTTTAAATGTCCAATATTGCCTGGGTATTGTTTTTTCCCCCATTAAACCTCTAGTTGCAGTTCGCGTGAAACATTTTTCATATGCATGTGGCCCCGAGGGAAAAAAGGTTGAGTACCGCTGTTCTAACCGATTGAAAGAAATTATCATTCGCAAAAGAAAAAAATCATTGCAATAAAAAAATTATTTTTAAAAAAAAAATGATAAATGGGAGGTATAAGGAATAGTCGGGAAATATGGAATGGGTGGTTTAAACCATTGGGAAAACTAGATAAGACTCCATAAAACGTAGTTATTTTTATCTATAAAAACCATGAGTAAGTATTAACGTCGCACCACTCGAGGGCTTTTGGCGACCTGACCTCATAATTTTAAACCATAGTCAAGTGACGAGGACGGCACCTGAGCTGGCACTCCCTCTCCTAACTACTACACCACACCGACGCGAAGACTTTTGATATAATATAATAATATAATATATAATTTTTTTATTATAATGTAATAAAAGAATATTAAAACCTTTTATCTTTGTGTGTATATATACATATATATACTTCCTACTAGATTGTGAATATTCTACTGTTTACTATCTTGGGTTCCTCGAGATAATTTTATACTCGCGTTAGTCAGCACAATGTCTTGCAAAACTAAATAGTTTTACTTATGTAAAATGCACCTTTTTCCATTTCTAAAAAAAACACACCTATAATGAAGGAGAGGAATAACCTTATCAACAGATTCGATGTTAAAATCTAAATTAAAACAAGAACAGCTCCTAAATTTTATTTTGCAAACTCGCTCATGCAAAATACACAGTATTTTTCATACTGCTATAAACATTTTAAGGCCATTCAGAAAATTATGTTTAAGTGAAATATATTTTTCAACGTGAGTGACTACAAAAACAAATTAAACTCGGAATACGTAATGCGATTGCATCTAATCTCAATGGACCAGACTTCGAGAGTTTGTGTGAAAAAAAGCATATATATATATATATATATCCCAGTTACTAAATATAAAGCATGGGTAGGTGGCACTTGGATCACAAATTAATATTATTAAGTAAATTATATTTAACAAATTAGATTAGAAATTTTTAATGATAAATGTAATGCGTTTCTAATTGCCTCTACATAAGTATCTATAACATGTTGATCTAATTTAAATGTTATTTTGAGATATTTTCTGCTAAGGTGTGTGGGGAATAGGGTTCCACGAAAACACTTTCTAGTTTTAAGAGTTCCTCAAAAACACCTTTGAAGACCGCTGCTGCAATGTATCATGAGTCTTTCTTCAGTAGTTCAAAACAAAAAGTTTTCCCCATGCATTTTAGTAGCTACAAACAGAATCAAAACTTCGGTATTCCATTTTCCCCGACTGTTCCATAATACCCTATTCTTCTCTAAATATATAATTCAACAATTTTTTTTTAACAAGATTCAACTTATTTCAAGCTAAATAAACATTAGCTATTCAACAATTTTCCCTTCCAGTCGCATCTGTGAGATCAGTATTCTGTTCTTCACATATTTGGATAAACAACATTGAGTCAAGAATCCGTCTTTCTTTGGAAGAATAACCGATAGAAAAAATTGTCATTTATTATAGATACTCTTTGAGAAAAGACTAGCAAGATTTTTACTGGTCGGAAAAGGTTGAAAATGAAAAAGCATTTTTTCCCCCAAATGTGCTTTTGTCATTGTTTCTCGAGAAAAAAAAGCCATTAAGACAGCAATCTTAGGGGAAAAAATTAAAGCCAGCGATCAATATGTGAGCAAAGAAAGAAAAAAAAACCCTTTTTATCTTCGCAAGTTGTTACAAAAACTCATAAAACTATCTTCTATGTAACTTCTTTTGAGAAAGGTATTTTCCTCAAAAGGTGTGAAAATCCGGAAATGTTGCCATAATTCAGAACAAAAAAAGCCCTTTTGACATTAATCAAATACGAATAAAAACCTCATTCTCCTTTCCCTACCCCCGGCCTTTCCTTTTATACAATAGTGAAAGGAGGAAGGCAAAAAACAATTTTCTTCTCCATTCGTCGCGGAAAACCCATCCTTGGATGAAAACGATGCCAGCCTTGGCGAGATTTGAATTTTTTTGTTGGCGATTTTTCTTTTTCATACTTTACTTCTTCTTTCTCCTTGAACACATGCGAGCACGTGCAATGCCACATCGCCATGGAATAGAGGGGGTGGGGTGGACAGGATCGTGTCATTTCTTCACGCTCAATTAGCAGTTGTTTAATTATAACTCGTTTTTTTTCTTGATTTTTTTTTTCGTTTTTGTTTTTCTGCCTTTTCCAGAGATTCGAGTTCTTCTTTCAGTATTTTTGTTTTCAAATAGTGCTTAGTTATTTTTTTTAATGAAGATTTCCGCAAAAAAGTTGTTTTGTTTGTACAGTAATTTAGTTTGAGCTTCACCAGACACAAAATGAATCAAATAAGAATAATGGGGATAAAAAAATAACTTCGTGAACTACATGCCTTCCCCCTCCCCTTCCTGTATGATGGTATGGTACAACCTTTACAATTAATAACTCTTAAAAAGTAGGCCCACACTTTTGACACTTTTCTTGAATTCATTTCTTTCGATCGCCGTGCCCCCTCCCCCTTTATGTATCAACCTGACATCGCGGACCCCCAAAATTTTGAGCACCCATCTGACTCCCAACACATGGCTGAGTGATTTAAAGGTTTCTCAATAATCCTAAGAATGCCTCTGCTTTTTATACAGACTTTTTTAACGCTTCTTTTTTTTCATTTAAGAAATCAGTAAGCAATTTTAATTAATATTTTTTCAATTAAAGTCGATTCTCAATAATTTAAACCATAGGTTCTCAATGTGGGCGTTTGAGGCTTTCAGGGGGGCAGTAAATTTCCCAGAGAAAATTAGGGGGCATTGAGGGACTTGGGCAGATTAACCAAATATAGTCTAAAAAACACTAATAAAACACGCCGATTATGTACTAACAAAAGTAAACCTTAATACTGTTTACCTTATGTTGATTGTATGTATCTAAATAATTTCTATATCACGTATGAAAATTCACATATTTCAATAGTTCGGGATGAAAAGCTTGAAAAAAAAAGATTACATTACACACACACACATTCAGACCTACATTAAACATTATACACATTATAGTAAATTTTAATTTCTGTAGTGTACATGTTGTCTTTGTCTGTGAGCTGTAGGAAAAATGTTTTGTCCACTGCATTTCATTACATATATTAACCAAGAAATATAATGAAATATTTTAACCAGGAATTAACGTGTGATTCTTTAAAGGCTGAAACTGTCAATTTATATTTATTTTGAGCAATAGTTTATTATGAATTACTTCGTATCATCAAAACCCCTGCCTGTCTTTATAACAGCACTCTTTTAAATGAAGAAATTCAGTAGCGTTTCAATTCCAACACTATCAGACCTATGACTAAAATATATAATATTACACATTTAAATATATTTGTGGCAATAGCTATTTCAGAGTCGGAAGTAAAAACAATTAAGGCTTTTAAAAAAAAAATTTTAAAATATATTCTAATGGTAATAGGATATTTTTTTTAAAACTTAACTCTTGTTTTCACCATGTATTATGTACACTATTATTTCTCTAGAGTGGAAAGGGGCGGTATTGAAATATTCACTAGAAAAGGGGGCGGTATCGAAATATTTACTAGAAAAGGGTGCGCCAGTTCGAAAAAGGTTAAGAATCCATGATTTAAACCTTCGATAATACGAACTTCTTGCTAATTCGAAGTATATGCCCAGCCCCTTGAAAAACTCATAATATTTCGAACTAAAACAATACACTTTGGTACAATCAATATTTCGAAGTAGGATTTGTGGCTGGCTGGAATAGAATTCGCAATAATTCGAAGTGATCTTAAATTTATCGACAATTCAAATACTCATGTACGAACAGGTTGGGCCTTTTTTATTTTGTGTTGTATTGTTTCTTCTTGTCTCCCCTGTAACGTAGTTCCTTTGTTGACCATCGGAGTTGACTCCGATAACTCTGACAGAAGCCTCACTAAACAAACTAAGCAACTTTTTTCTTGAAAATCATGTTCATACGGACATTTTTCAAGATTCATTCTAGAAAAATCTATTGACAAAGTTAGATCGAATACCATAAAAGAAACGAATAAACAAAAAAGATAACAGATTTTTTGGTCAAAAAAAATTTATGTACAGTATGTATTATTTTAATAGTTGTTTTTATTATATAAATGTATTCTTTTAATACAGGACTTTTAACTTCTGTTTAATCTTTATACTGTATGTATAATATGTACTTTTTAAAATACTTTAAAATAAGTTTATACATATGTGTAATTCTTGCTTTATTACAAAGTTTCAAATTTAAATGTGTTAGAAAAATTTTTCTCTTCGTGTATTTTAGGAGTTTTTTCCTACCTTCTTGATAATTCAAAGTTTTTCATTGGTCCCTTCAACTTCGAATTATCGAGAGTCGACTGTATATATAAATATTACAAAAATATTAGTTTCAAATAAATAATAATGTAGGTACACACAAATAACTTATGTAGGCGCAATTCCGATTAGGAATATCGAAATGGCTACAATCGTTATCATATTGACGTGCTATTTGAATTCAGTTCTTAATCTTTGTGTTCTAAATCTAATGTTTCTTATATATATATATTCTGAAAATATTATGTTTCAGTAATGGATATGTAGTTGCAACAAGTAATATAAAATTTTTTTTATCAATTCCAAGATCAACAAAAAAAAATATTTTAATTACTTTTTAGGAAATAGTTACAATAAATATAAATATGTATATACATATCACAGAATCGCAACATTAAGTGACAATTAATTTTTATTAGTTATCATTAAAGTATCGTATTGTCATTCAAAACAATCGTGTATATAAAATTTCAGTTCACTGAATGCTTTGAAACGTGAGGGGAAAAAATCTTTTAAAGTTTTGACCCAAGTCGCTAAAAATGAAACCAACGCGGCTGTCTCTGTAATTCCTTAAATAATTAATTTCAGTCAATTATAATTAAATTATCGTATTTTTACCTAAAGCAATGGTGTATAGAATTTTATACGTTATACGCCTGGTATAAAAATGATAGCTTCAAAGACTAAAAAAGAGATATGTATTACAAAAACTTAGACTTCTACAAAGATCGGAATACTATTTATTTAAAAGAAATGACATACCGAATGAACTTAAGGGGTTTTTTCCAGAAGTATACATTTTTTTTTTTCAAATGTCTGAGATAATACCTCGAATAAATTACTTAAAAGCATAAGAGTGAGGCACACATACATTTCAGGTTCCTTCGCGATAAATGGGATGCGCGTTATTCGGCGAATATACCGAAATTTTTTTTAAAAATGTAGCTTGTGAAAATGTGGTTGCGCGTTATACGCCGGATTTTACGGCAATATATATGAATTCCAATTTTTCTTCTTTTCTGAATCCTCAAATATTTGTATTAGTAATCTTGATAGACATTGTGTGTGTAAGACAGAGAAACACACTGACTGAAAAGCAAGCCATTTAAGGTACCCTAAAATTGTGAATTTTGCCAAAAATTGACATTTTTTTTATGATTTTATTTTATAAGCCATCTTATTAGATTTATGAAAATACCAAGTTTATCATTTTTCGTTCACTAGAACAAAAACTACAAGTGTTTTGGTAAAAAGAGATGCCATTACTTTAAGCAAGATGTCATGCTTTAAAACGCGTTTTACTCTAAATGTGTGTGTGTTTTAAAATGCTCAAACCGGGACAGCGAATGCTCAAAAAAATTTGAAAGTAATTAACTGAAACTCTTTGTGTATGTTCTGTATAATACTAGAAGTGTTTTAACCTTCAAATTTATCTATCACTGTTTTATTACAAAATTTAGAACCCCTTATGTTAATATAATAAATGTTATTTTAAGCAATTTCATATAATAACTAAGATAAAGTGCTCTCGTTTTTGTAAAAATGAAAATATCTCTTATTCTGAAGGTCATTTCAAAAATGAATACTGTAGCAACACATCAGAATTGAAAAATTGAAAAGTTGTTCATAAACTGTTGGTACAGAATGGGCCCCGTTTATGTTATTTTTTTTGCAAATTTTGACCCATTTTTTTCCAATTTATTAATACTAATTTCTTTTTCTTTTCTTAATTTTAGCATATTTTTCTTAAAATGTACCAAACAAATCTGAAAACCACAAAAAAATCCCCATATCTCCTTTTTTTTAAAAAAAAGTTGTTGCAATTAGTCGGATACCTTAAGAAACAGAACACAGTATTTTATTTTGACTACAATGCCTGTAACAACTATGTTTATAAGTACTCTTTACTGAAGATATTTTATTTTTGATATTACATCATCTATGATGCGCATGATTTTATTGATGCTCTAAGTTCATTTCAGAAACTGTTAAGAAATACGTATTTATCAGCAAATAGAAAGAGTCGCTTGTGAATCATCAGTCAGTGAAAATAGAGCTAGTTTTCTTCAAATTTACTCTCAAAATATCTGATTAAATTATCAAACCATTCCTCTAAACTTCACTTATAAAACCATCATTAGACTTTCTTTCCAAAACGTCTGCCTTTTTCTAAGATATTAGACTCAAATTTAAAACTTTTTCCAAGTAGAAAAAAAAAATACATCAAGTTTAAAATCATATTTTGAGCAAACAGAAGCAAGTTCCAATATCCAGTTTATTTTTATTTGAGCCAATTAAAATGAAAACTTCGCGAACATTTAAAACATTAAATAAAAGTGTTTGATAAATAAATGTTATAATTCTGATAACTTAGAATATTGTAACCATTTTTGTCTTTGGAGATGCGTTTCGAACATAGATTCAACTAAAACACTAAACGCAGGCAATCTTAAGAAATAGACTGCGCGGTGTTTTAAAACGGTAAAATTTTGAAAGCTTTGAAGTATTGATTCTATTTTTAAAATCCTGAATCAGCAAAAAACAGAGTCTACGCAAGAAGGAAATAAATTTATGGCCCAGAGCTTAGTTGAAAAAATAGCTTACAAGTTACTACTTTACAAAAATTAAAAAATACGTATATCGCAAATTAAATCTTTTGCCCCTTTTTTCTCTTGGTTTGTAAAATACATCACGTTCAAAAAGGAGTGTATTTATTACCGCAAGGCTAATTCTCTTGATAAAGAAATTTCATTATTGAAACAGAATTCGCCACGATTATATAAAATCTTGTTCTTTTATGGCTACAAAAGGCAATAAAATTTTTTCCAGAAACTCAAAATTCCATGACCTTCACGTTTCAAATCCGTTGCTTCATAGTTATTTTGTACACACAAAAAAATTATTAGAAACTTTTTATTTTATGTATTCAAGATAACTTTAGACCCTTTCAGGCTCATTTTATTTCTGGATTCTGGATAAAAAAAATTGTTAATTTTTTTTAATGCTTATTTTCAAACATTCATATCTTTTTTACATAATCACACCATTCGCATATAAAACTTCCTAAAAATTAATGTAAATAAACCTTATTTAAATAAATGAGTAATTTACCTGTAAAGTTGACTTTTTGTAAGGCAGAAGCCATTAGAGACTTTGGAGTCAATTCTCACTAGGACACACGGGCATTTTTGAAAATGAGCGGGCCGATTGGCTAGCCAAGGCTGCAACCAAGCGCAAAATTGACATTGCCGTTAATATTCCTAAGTCATTTTACAAGAAAATTATGAAGGAAAGAATGGTGAAATCTTGGATCCAAGAATATCTTATATCAAATAATGGGAGCGTAACAAAGAAATTTTTTCCAACCATTAATGAGAGACTGTCCTGCCATCATTTTTATACTAATAACAAAATAACCCAATTTCTAACTAGTCATGGCAACTTTAAAAGCTACTTGAAGAAATTTAATTTAGTTCCGTCATCTTCCTGTGATTGCGATATTGGTGGCGAGGAAAATGTAGAGCATGTGCTCCTTCTGTGTTCCAAGTTTGAAAGAGAACGGAATATCCTAAGACTGGCATTCAAGGGACTTAATGTAAATTGGCCTCCGAATCTTCCTCAACTGGTTTCCACCAGAAGTGCTTTTAAAAAGTTCAGTGAGTTTGTTATGAGTGTTTGTAATTCTTCCTTTTTTTTAAAATTTTTATTTAAAAAAATTTATTGTATTGTGTGCTTAATACTTACCTCTGTAAGCCCTGTGTGGTACTTTGTGGTGCACGGGGATTTTATCATTGTTTTCAATAAAAAAAAAATTCTCACTAACTATAAATATACAGCTTAGAATCCCTGGGTTTTATTCTGGAATGACAAACTTTATTGACATCTTTTACATTTACATAAATGATTATGAAATTATTAATCAAAATTTGAGAGAGAGAAAGAGAGAGATTTGTTTCTCTACTTACCTTCTTCCCTTTACTGTCTCTCTTTGAGCAGCAAATAATGCACTGTCGTTTGGATTAGTTTTCTTCTCTGTTGGGGGAATGGAGCCATCAAAGTGTCTTTCAGACATGCGCAAAGGGTGATGCTCAGCAAAAAAACATCCTCTTTTTGCAGAAAATTCCACCGAATGGTACTTTTCTATTACCAGAAAGTATAAAAACCACATGCGAAATAATTCGGAAAAGACCGATTGTATATTGTAAATTTTCACAGTGCCCGAGCTACATTCGGGATGAGCTAGAATGGTTCGTTTAACTTGCCCGAGCTCAGCTCGGGAAAAGCCGGAAAGGGGTTAAAAAATAAAACTTTAAAAATTAATTTTCCTTTAAAAGAAATTCTGGCGTATTGGATAGCTGTTTCAAAATCAATAAATTCAACTGTACGATAATCTCAATGCAAAAAAACAGACATTATTTAATTAATTATAAACAAGCATTTCAAACGATTAGTTCAGAAAATAGATCTTTAAGGTATTCGACTGGTTGCGACAACTTTTTTTTAAAGAAAGGAGATATGGGGATTTTTTTTTTGTTATTTTTGGATTTGTTTAGTGCATTTTACGAAAAATGTGCTAAAATTAAGAAGAGAAAAAGAAATTATTATTACTAAAATGGGAAAAAATAGGTAAACATTGACAAAAAATAGCATAAACGTGGCCCATTCTGCACCAATGGTTTTGAACAAATTTTAAATTTTTTCAATCTAATGTGTTGTTATATTATTCAATTTTGAAATTACCTTCAGGATAAGAGAGATTTTCCTTTTTACAAAAACTAGAGCACTTTATCTCGGTTACTATATGAAACTTAAGAAGACAGTGATTATATTCACATAAGGGACTGTAAATTTTGTAATAAAACAGTGATTGATACATCTGAAGGTTAAAACACTTCTACTATTATACAGAACTTACAGAAAAAATTTCAGTTAATTATGTTCAAAACTTTTTTAGCAGTCGCTGTGACCCCATTTGATTATTTTCAAAAAATGACATTTCGAGTAAAACGCATTTTTTAAAGTCTGACATCTTGCTTGAAGTAATGGCATCTGCTTTTACTAAAACACTTGCAGTTTTTGTTCTAGTAAACAGAAAATGATAAACTTGGTATTTTTATAAAGCTAATAAAATGGCCCATAAAATAAAATCATAAGAAAAATTTGTCAATTTTTGGCAAAATTCACAGTTTTAGGGTAATCGGATACCTTAAAAGGACATTTAACTGACTATTGGTTTTTAGAATGCCTTAATGTTTAAATCAAAAACAAAATGATCTTATAAAGACTACAAAATTACCTATGATTGGAAATGTTTTTTTAAGAAAATTTAGTTATTCGTTCATTAGTCTATTTTGAATTTACTTCTGAAATAGAAATTTCTTTTATCTTTCCGTGTGTAATTTTTTTTCCTTTCTCTCTTTCTTTCTTACTTTTCTTTGAATTAAAAGATTGTGTTTAAAAATTATTTTTCGTAAAAATAGAATTTATATATATGTATATCACAGATCCATATATATTTTCTCTTATACATTCAGTGTTTCAGTCAACATCAGCATTAAAGTCGTAAATAATACCATAGTTAAAATTATTCCGAATTGATTTATATTTTAATAAAGAATTTTCTATCAAATCTCCATAGACTCACAAAAACAAATAAAACTCTTACATATTTCTTGAGCAAACGTTAAAACACTTGCCAACATACTTTTTGTTTAGTATTTCAATTCTAGTATCGACATTAAATCTCTATTTTCGACTAGTTTTCATTGGCTATTGATCTACTTTTACTGGTATCTGTTCAATATTTCCTTGTAATAGATATCTGCGCATACTTCCCTATAACAGATTCAAAAAAACTTTCCATGTTCGAAGACAATTTTATTTTATAAGATATACTATCATCAACTTTTTTTTTTGCCAATTAAATTCTTTTTCATTTCTACGAACATCATCATCTAAGTATATTTTTGATGAATTTACAATTTCAACTGCTGTGCCGTTGGGCCTGGGTTCGATTCCCGGAGAAGGCATGTTATTTGTAAATGTATAGTGCCTCTACGGCATGGGAGGCCTCTGACCACCCCCCAGGGTGTTCTCCCTCTAAATTGGGGTGGAACCGAGCTAAATTATACTGTCCATATATATTGTATGGTGTCCATATCTATTGTATGGTGTCTATTTCTCTTGTATGGTGTCTATTTCTCTTGTATGGTGTCCATTTCTCTTGTATGGTGTCCATATTTATAGCATCTATCACCTGTATGGTGCTCAAAACTACGGCTAACGACAGGCGTACTACTTGCACCCTGCCACGATAAGTTTCGTGAGCCTTGATCTGATGTTACTGTTGATCAGGCGGCATAAGTAACAACATAATTTCATCAATAGCTTTATTCTCAAAATATGTATTGCTTCTTTCATTTTCTATTTTACTGCTGAGAGCTATAAAATTAAAATTTTAAAGATATTCTACATTTATTCAATGTGTGTTTATTATTTCTTAAAAGTAATTCAGCACGAAAAGAATGCTAACTTTTATCAGATGAAAAATAATAGTGTTATCTGTGTTAATAATACATTTATTTAAGATTTGAATTATTGTTTTTATTGTATAAATCATAATCTGTGCTGTTATTATAGTGAGGAGTACATCACTTGTACTTGTTTATAAGTTTTTACGTACATTTCGCACAAATAGTTTCAGTAACAGTAGAAGAATCCAACTCTTTTGCTAGAAGATATCCTATATGTAAGCGCCCAAGTAATAAGTAATAAGTGTCCACGAGATGAGACCATAAATCTTAATGCTATTGTGCCTTTTCTTTTCGGGTAAAGAAAAGTACTTCCTTTAGATGCTCCTTTGTTCTTTTCTCTCTGTCTTTTGTATTATTTCAAAACCATCTAAGACAAGGAAAAAAATAGTTTGAGCATAGTTTTGAATTTTCTTTATTATATTCAAAAATTTGAATAAGTAAATACAAGCAATTAAGTATGAATAACGTACAATTATGTTTGTTTTTATTATTTTTTAAATGATCGCAGATTTTACGTAATCTTTCTAAATGCTTTAATAAATAACTTTTCCCCCCATTTTAATAAATAATGGAAACGATGAAAATAGAGAATTGCTATTAACTTTTAACCTTACCTGCAAACAGAAAATTTAATTAATCCGAACCAATTGGGTCTCTAAGACATCCGCACTGCTAAAAAGATTTGTAATGAATAAAATAATTATGAATCATCTAACCTAATAGCCGAACTCGTATGTTTTCTTAAAAAACATTATTTTAATAACTAAAAATTATTAATAAAGTATATTTTAAGAATTTCGTATTAAAATACTGAATTTTTGCAAGCATCGCACTATTCCTTATAATTAAAGCGACCAATTTTTTTTCTATGAAAAGGAGGACAAAAAATTTAAGAAAAAATTACAACTTAAATGTATGAACATTTTTACAACTCAAGCAAAAATACACGAATTACGCTTAGATCCCTTTTAATTATTTACCTAAACGAGTATTTTTCCACTGAATGATTTTTTTTGTTTGTCAATATATCATTTTCTAATAAATCGGAAATTTCGGAGCCAGAAATAGCCTTCATATTGGATTTCACGGTAAGTGTTGTTGCAGCTAAAGTATTAACATTCCATCTTGATTTCTCACTGGTCCGAAAATCCTTACTAATTGAAAACACTCTTTCACCTGCTGCATTAGCTCTTGGACAGCACAACGTAAATTCAAGAAGAAGAATATATCAAACCGGGGTAAGCATTGGGTCGATCGCGATCGACCAGTGGACCGCCGAGACAATTTCGGAAATATTCAAGTTTGGCTGACAGTACGCAAACTAAGTCTTCTACTGACTATAACCCTGAGAACTAACTTAAGATGAAAATGTTTTATATTTTAATATGTTTTGAATTGTTTGATAATAAATGTATCATTTGATATTTTTATGTTTGTGGCTATTATTATTATGTTTGTATCTTGCGTTTTGCTTTAAACGTGGTTCCAAAAAAGTGAGCTTTTTAATTTTATTTACGTAAGTAAGTACATATTCCGTATTTATTATTATGTTACAATAAATATTGTTGACCTTTTCCTTACCTCACCACACCTACGGTACTGAGAAGTGGACGCACTCGTTAATTTTTCAAAGGATGCGCGGGACCAGTGGTCCAGGGTCAAATGTCTATCATTCTCAATTCCTAATCCAATACGCAACCAAACATTATTTTTTTTTTTTTTAGAGATTGTCGGGAACAAAGAACAGTAAGAAATAAATCATGGAATAAATAATTAGCACTAATTAATGAAAATATTAATAACAAATACTTAATTAAATTTTACGTACTATACACATGGGATTATAATGGATGGGGGGGGGGATCATGGGCCATGGAGGAGGGCCCAACCGCATGGAGCCTCTCCCTCCCCCTTTGTGTGCGCCACTGATACTGGGTGGACCACAATACCATGAAAAAATTAGCAGTAACCCTTACCCTGGAAAGGTCTGCCCACCTCTGATACAGAATGTGTTAAATTTTGAAATGGTAATATATTTCCACCCATCTTTTATCAATTTCAACATGTTGATTTTCCCATTGATCTAATTTATCACAATTTCAATTTACATTCAGTCTTCTAATTTCTTCAAACAGACGCGTAAAAGTTTGGCCTGGCATCTCTGAATAGAGATTAACAGATTAGTTTAAAAATATCGAAAGGGAGGACAAGTAGGAGTACACTTTTTGTGGAAGGACAGAACCTATAAAAGAAGCTTCTGTCGAGCTTCTGAGTCCTGGCACCACTAAAACTTCTCCTTGTAAAGGGGCCAATGCACATTAAATCTATCAATGCTCAATAAGAGTATAAGCATTTATGAACGTCATACTCTAAGGCAATGCTAGGGTTGTTGGGGACGGAACTCGTAATCTTGAACTATGGTCAAGTGACGAGGACGACATCTGAGCCAGTTTCCCGCTCTTACCTTCCACACTCTGCCAACGTATTTTAAAATTGATACATTTAACATGCATCAACCCTTTATATGGCGGTCCTTCAGTGACTCGATAGTGCCAGCCCCGAGCTTAGGACCATAACCACTAGGCACCTCGGCCACTTGTTGATGCCCAAAGCTCTCGCGTCAGCATGGTATGGAAGTTTGGAGAACGGAATACAGCTAATGTGTCATCGTCATTGATTAACTCAGGTTCAAAATTACGAGTTTTTGTTGCCAATAGCCATCGAGTAGTTTCAAAAAGTGACATTAAAGACAGTCAAATCAGTTAGAATATGATGCTCCAGACCAGAGGTCGGCAACCTATGGCATGCGTGCCGCATGTGGCTCGCGGTACAATTCTCTACAAACTTGTCGATTTTTGAGTGGATGGAAGTTAATAAATTTGCTATGGAACTCATTTGACAAACATCTTCAGAGTTGGGGACATTTACGGAATTACGAAAAAATCTGAAAGAGATAACTACTCTAAAGATAAACTTACGGCTATTTTGTAAATTATTGAATGTCATTGCTGGAGAGATTTAATTGTTTGAAGAGAGAAAATTGCATGTACTCTGCTTTCCGCTTTTGGTTCTACATGGAAAAGGAAAAAAAATTTTCCTCATTTGAAAAATATCTCGAGTTAGCAAAGAAATGGTTGAACAGCTAAATGTTCAGAATCGTGTCAAATTGAAAGTCATTCATTATTCTCTCCCTAATTTTGCGATATGAAAGTAGAGCGGTGTAAGCACAGGTTCACATTAAAATGTTTAACTGTAATATAATGAAGGGAAATACTTATATTTTAAGTTGTCTATTTCTTATTTTAATAAATATATTTAAAAATACATAATATATGCACAATTTGAATTTTTCTTTATTTTTGTTGAAGAAATAGATATATTTCATGCTGCTTATTTTTATGTTAAGAAATATCTTTAAATGATGCAACATTAATATATAATAAAACTGTAAATATCTAAATTATTGACCTCTGTTCTCTAACTCTGCATGCATTAATTATTACAGGAATCGAATTGTCTCAAAAATATCCTACTGTGTGGATTGGAAGGTTGCAGCTAAAACGTTACAGACCGCTGCTCCAGACTCATCTCCACTGGCTACATTCGACGTTCTCATCGGTGGACTGATTTTGTATCGTCTTTAACCCTTAATTTCTTGAATAATAAATTACCGCAAATGCCTCACAGATGATTGTATTATCCAGAAATGATTTCATTACATTCGTCTTCAGCTTATTTTATCACAAAATTTTAGTGATCCATAATTTCAGCAAACTTTTTTGTCCAGATTTTGCTATTTATTTGTGTTTATTAAATAATTTTCTACAGAGCTCTGTTCGGTTTAATGGGTGTAAGGCCCAAGTAAAACATATATTTTGGCATGTTAGCGCCACAAACAATTTTTTAAAAAAACTTTTGTAAATTGTAAACGAATAATAGCAACGCATAATGTTGTTGCAGCTATGTTTTGTCTCAGCTCTAATACTTGTTGTAACAAGATACCAGTTTGGCCGAAAGACTTCATGTTCGAAGTCGTTTTGATGAATGAATTGATTTAAAATAAAAAATATTTGGATTTTCTA
This sequence comes from Trichonephila clavata, assembly GCA_019973975.1. Classification (NCBI taxonomy): domain Eukaryota; kingdom Metazoa; phylum Arthropoda; class Arachnida; order Araneae; family Nephilidae; genus Trichonephila; species Trichonephila clavata. Next base: position 62,929 of record BMAO01016841.1, on the reverse strand, counting down.
AAATAATTTCGCTGCAGTCCATTCAATTAATACTTAACCAATGGCGTACAGATTAATGAAGAGTTATTTCATTTTAATTTATGGACTTGGTTTCAAAATCAAGAAAAATTCCATAAATTTGTTCACTTTTGGTAAACTTTAAAAGCAATTAATGTAAAGTGGGTATATTCTTTGTCCATGACAAACTCTTTTCCCCCTAGACATGCAACAAATAAATTAAGACAGAATCATTCCAGTTATATTGGAAGAATTCAGAGACGTCTGGACTATTATTAATTTTTCTTTTTTGCATGTAAAGAACTCAATAACTACTTGTCATTTTCTGCATGTCATGGGCTGTACTTTTTATTTTATGCTTTTCGCTCATGGGTTTCCCACTTCTCTGGCGAAGTGATAAATTATTGTATAGCGAATTTTCTCTCTCAGTGTTGTTCGATATTCAACCTATAATTGAAGATCACTTTTAATTTTTGATATAGATATCCAGTTTTCCAAGCATTTCTTTATGTTTTTCTGTCTGCACATATCGTTAAGCATTGACTTTTCACGACTATTTTTCTTGGTTTTGTAGAAGAGGTATTGCTTCTTTTTTTTGTTTGCTTGACATTTGCAATGCATATTAGTCGTGCAGACTTTGCTTTCATTCGAAAGACAAAAAAATCTGACCACTTTAAAAGTAGTCATTTCACTGAATTTGTTCAATTTAATATATATATATATAGCTGGCTTTTGAAGGAACAGGTACTCATACATTGGATCCTATTAATAAAAAATACGACATTTCAATATGTTCTTACCTTCTAAACATGGCTTTGTTATGTTTAGAAAAAAAATCGCAGAAAACGTGCGATGTGTATAAAATTGCTACAAATGAATAAAGATCTTTTATTACATATTTTCCTACTTTTTAAAAAAATATATTAATTTCCTTAAATTACTTTAATTACTGATTAATCCATTTTTACAGAGCTTCCACGATGAATTTTTAAATAATTATCATCAGTAATAAAATGAGAGATTAGTGTGCTTAGTAATATTTCTCCAATCGAATCATTTTTGAAAAAACTAAAATTGAGAAGCAGTGCATTATTCGAATGAACTGAAGGAAAAGGTATAAAAAAAGTCAGATTGAATGATTGAATTTCAGATTCAAAGATTATCAAAAATTAATAAATTGCTCTTATTTAGTATCTTTATACAATCCCCCCTTTCTTCCTCAGTGGCTCGACAGCCCAGGGTGGACCTTGACCTTCTCCAGAAGCCTTTTTCCAGGCCAGCCTTCTTGCTGCTAGTGTTCTCCAATTCTTAGTTCTTAAAACTAGATCTTTTTCTAGGCTATCAATCCATCTAAGATTTGGCCTGGCTTTTCTGTGCCAATTGGTTGGACATTGGACTTTTTTAGTGGTGCCGACTTCGTCCATTCTAGCAACGTGACTTTCCCATTTAATTCGTTGTATTTTGATGAAGTTAACGATGTCAGATTCTTTATATGAGTGATAGAACTCGAAATTTGATCTTCTTTGCCACGTTCCATTTTTCTGAATTCCTCCAAAAATAAATCTGGCGTGTAACGCGTACCGGTGTTTAACTCGCCCTTATATTTTCAAGCTGCATTATCTAATTTTTAGGTATATTCAATGTATAACGCTCCCCCCTCCTTCTTTTCTATGAAGAAACCTGAAATGTATGCGTGCAATGCTCTTTTGTTCTTAAGTCATTTATTCGAGATATTATTCCAGCTTTTGAAAAAATAGAGTACTTCTAGAACTATAACCTTTTAAGTTCATTTGGTATGTTATTTCCTTTAAATAAACAAATTCCTATCTATGTAAATATGTTAATTTTTTAATACCTGTCTTTTTTTTTTAATTTTTGAAGCTATCATTTTAAAATCCGGTATATAACGCGCACTAGAAAATTTTTATCTTATTTTTCGTGTTAAAAGTGCGCGTTATACGCAGGATTTTACGGTATATATGAAAGGTTACTGTTCTTTTTTAAATGCGAATCAGTTACTAATGATTACCAAAAATATATTGTAAGTGAGTGAATATACCGTAAGATCCGGCGTATAACTCACACCGGTGAGTTATACGCCGCACCTATATTTTCAAGTAGCATCTTTATATATATAAATATTTAGGTATATTCGCCGTATAACGCGCACTCTCTTTTTTACGAGGGAACCTGAACTTTACGTGTGTATTGCTCTTATGTTTTGAAATCATTTATTCGGGATATTATCCCAAGGGTTTCAAAAAAGAGTATATTTCTGGAACTGCATTCTTTTAAGTTCATTAGGTTTGTCATTTCTTTTGAATAAACAGAGCTCCGTTGCATGCAGAAATGCAATTTTCTTTTTATGCCCATCTCCTTTTATTTTTAAACCTATCTTTTTTATACTCGGCGTATAATGCGCACCTACAAATTTCAAACTGATTTTTTGTGTTAAAAGGGCGCGTTATAGGTACACCGGATTTTACGGTAATTTTCCCCCTCTATATGTTTTATCCTATGCACTTAACTTAGGCGCAGTTTCGCATAAAAATTATTTGCATACTTAGTTTTAACGTAAAAAGTTTAGATAAGCACAAATGCAGAAAAAACTATTGTGTGAATTTTAACCTTTTTCTTCAAACGTCCTATATTATTTAATAATCAGTATAGCTGGGCAATAACGAACTTTCTTTAAAATAAATATACTGAGAGAAGTGTATTTTTTGTAAAAAAAAATCTCACTAATTTAAGAATTTATTTCAAATTTGCTTCATTCAACTCTATTAGATGGCAATGTTGCCAGTTAGATGGAAAAGTGAATTGTGTGTGTAATACAGTATCTTTGGACACAATTTTGATGAATACAAACGTAAAAATAAGATTGAAAATCCTTTTGATGTTGACGTCTGGTGTACCACGCCTGGAAGCAGAAAGACGAATACTCCGTATAACATTTCTCAAAAGCTATATAAAGACAGGATACTCTGGACCAGGGGTGGCCAACCCAAATGATCTTGCAAGCCACTGTAGAAAAACATTATAATATCGCGGGTCGCATATGAAAATATATATCTTTTATTAGATTTGGAACCGTTTCAAACATTTATTGAAGTGAAAATTTGAAACTTAATGAATTATTATTATTTTCATCATTTTTCATGCATACAAACATGGATAATTTAATGATAATAATGCAATGATCAAATATGCCTAGTGCTAGCAAAAAGCAGCGCTACAAAGTTACAGGAATCGAGCATGATTCTGCGGGAAGTGGGTAGGAGCTGCAATACATGTATGTATAAAAAAAGAAGCAACGAAATAACATAGAAACAGTTATAGGATATATTTGTTGCAAAACACTACACTAAAAACAAAAATACTGCACAAAATAATCGTATTTTGTAAAGTTGTAATGAATCTTGAGGGCCGCAATAATATTCAAGGCGGGCCACATGCAGCCACCAGGGACGGATTTTTAGAGGTGCCAAAATTTTCAAGGTGGCAAAAATTTGAAATCGATTTTGCTTTTCATCAACTGCAAGACTAAATTTTAATGCTTCTTTTCTTGCTTTTACAACCTCAAGATGTCAATATTAAAAGGGTAGAATTATTTTTTAAAATAATTAATCGCGCAAGAAGTAAAATTTAAAATGTCTAACAAATAGGTACTACAAAAATTTTCGTTAAGTGTAGCGTTTATCTATTAATGTTAGATTTTTCATAAATTTTTCTTAAAAATTCTAAATGTAGTGTTTTTTTTCTCATCATTACAACGCAAAATTATTAATTCACCCTATTTAATTGTACCTTTGTCCTGTTATTTAAAAACTTTATTATTTTTTTTAATTTCGCATAAAAATTTTATAGTTTTACGTTATGTGAGGCGTAATCCATGCTTAAATTCAACACCTAAATTAATTTAAATTCATTATTACTATTCTATCATTATTAAAATTATACAATAAGAGCGTCAAATTAACTTGGGCCTAGGGCTTCATCAAACTTATATCCTTCTCAGCCGGCCCTGGGGTCGCTGGTAGGCCCTTACTCTGGACATTCAATTGGAATTATGAAAAAAGGTTCAAGGGCTGTCGTAGAGCTGTTCATTACACTATTTTAATTATAGATAATCCAACCGAACTCAATAAACTTTACAAAATTATTAAGCACAATAGAAACTTTTGATTAAAATTAAACTTTCAGAAAGCATTAACAAAATATGAAATGGCCAACAGCTGGATTAAAAGAGAGTGAAGCAATGAATACGATATTTTGAGTTTATTTTATAAGAGTAAGGAGCAACTTTGCAGCAGCTTTTCGAAGGTTGTTTCCAACAGGCGATAACGATTGATGTACCAATTGTCACAACTATCAAAAAGCTGCATGTTTTATCTTATTAACAAAATAATGCATAAATATTCAATTTACTCAAAGATAACGCGAATCATTATTGTGCGATTCATTAAAATCGTAAAAATTAGTAAAAGAGTAAAAAAAGCAAAAGAGTTATAAACAGAAAATTTGAGGAAAATATTTGAGGAATTTTTTTGAATCATACACACATTTAAAATGTGAATATATTCCAAAATGTACAAAATCGTTAGAAATAAGAGAAACATGTTTTTTAAAAAAATTAGCTGAAAACTTAATTGGCTTAATGAAATTTTAAAAGACGTTAAAATTTATTTGAAGCCATAAGTTTAAATTTCTATTAATTATTATATCAAAATTTGAGCCTTTAATTAGGCGTAAAATTTCACTTTAATATAACCTATTTTCATGTCTTTTATCTTATTTTAAAAGTAGAAAAATATATAATATTCTTGATAAAAGTAAGTTAGTTGCTCATTTCTTTTAAAGATTCTTTTATTATTATATTTTACTTAGATTATTTTTCGTGAATTTAAAGAAATAGCGTTGCAGGTATGGGATTTTCAGTGAAAAAGAAGAACGTTTTTTATCACACATTTATTTAAATTTTCTTCAGCATAAAGTTACTTATTACACTGAATACATTTTTATCTGTTCACACACATACAATTTTTTTTGAGAAATTCCCAAATATAACTGTTTAGCAAATTGTAGGTACTATATATATAATTTTGATTTGAAGAAAAAATCAAGCTATCTCGAATTCTTATTTTTTAAAAATACTGCTATATTTGGATATAACCGACTCTTATTGGTGTATGTGTTACCGGCAAAGTATGAAATCCGGCATTCTATAGAAAGCCTAGGCATTGTATGGAATGCCTAAATCTAGCCGGCAATGTATGAAATGATTCCTATTTTACACATTGCCTAGGCATTCTATAGAATGCCTAATGAGAAACCGGCAAAGTATGAAATACATCTCTGATTCGTTTCGAATATTGCGGGACAAGACACGAAACTTTTAACGCGTGTTTCAGGCTCAGAATTTGTTAATTGTACATTGCTGTTTGTTCGGAAATGTCAAAATACTCAATTTTACTTAAACTTGTTCAGCAAAAAAATTGATTTTTTCCTGTGCTACTTGAAATTGGAGGAGCAAGCTATAGTGTTGGAGAACGAGTCATGATCTACAGCAGGAGTCGGCAACCTTTGTGACATGTGCCACATGTGGCACGCGGTACAATTCTCAGTGGCACTTTGCACTACTCAACAAATTTATAAATGAATCATATTAATAGATTGGTTTGACACGCCACAGCTAAAAAGTTGCTGACCCATGGTCAACAACTAATCGCCGAAATGGTCTTCAGACATGAAACAACTATTCGACGATTAGTTGCCCAAAATTCAAGTTAATGGTGCAAAAAAAAAAAAAAAAAGTTTTTTTTAACTGAGATTATTTATTAGAAGTTAACAACGAAAATACAAATGCCAAAATGACTGCTAAGAAGGACCCCAGGGACTATAGGTTGCTGAATGATGTAATTTTTGCGGAAAATAAACGTTAATTCATTTAACCTGTTAAAGAAAGCGTCAGTGCCATAAAACAATGGTCCCCAACCCCTGTTCCGTGCGATTCCAAGGAACAGGGGAACACGTGGTATAGGGCCACTTAAGGAGCATTAAATTATTTCTGTTTTATTTACTGGAGTATATTTTTCTCGTGTTTGTGCGACTGGGGGTCCATAGAAATCACTTTATATTTTATGTAAAATCATTTTATATTTATTTTTTGGTGCAACTGAATTTTATTCTGAAAGCATGTTTAAATACAATTAAATTATAAAATTAAAACAATTTATAATATAAATAATCAACGTTCCACCCTCAGAAGGCCGCCGTAAAATTATCAAACGTTGACCGGCCCGGAAGATAAAAATGTTGGAAAGAACTGCTTTACAATATTACGTCACGGATTTTTTCCCCCAGTGTGGCTGCAGATTAGTATTTTTACCATTTGCACACCTAGTACATTTCCCAAGGGCTGATATCCTTTTTAGTGCGGCACCATGTAGGCGATACCAACTGCCGCCGGTAATTTTGAAACCCAGTTTTCTTCTCAGAGAGGACCTGAGCTCTGAAAATGCGAACTTGTTCTAGGAATTTAATTTTGCTCTTGGCAAAATTAAATTCCGGATTCTGGGGATGTGATAGAATTCTGAAAGAACTTTCAACCAACACGGGGTTCCCTGTGAACCATAAAACTTCCTGTCAGTGTCCATTGTGTCGGCGCAACCCTCCCTAATTATCTTTCAATATGTTAAACCCTTAACGAGGGAAAAGATTTTGGAAAACAAACAAATTTAATTTTTTCTCCCCTATAAAGCAAAAATTAATTGATTAAATTTAATTAATGAATTAGATTATCGTATTGTCACTTAAAACAATCGTACATAGAAAATTTCATTTCAATTGAGCGCTTTAAGATGAGAGAAAAATTGTTTAAATTTTGACACGTCACCAATAATGATGCTAAGGTAGCTGTATCTGTAGTTCTTTGAATAATTCGTTTTAAGCAATTAATATTTATTAATTATAATTAAATTACCGTATTGTGTCATCCCAAATAATCGTATATATAAAATTTCAGCTCAAGTGAGCGCTTTAAAATTTATTTTATTAACGATTGAAAATTTGAACAAGGTAAATATATAGAGGGAGCGAGCTAATAGTAGGAATTGAAAAAGGACAGAACTTCCAAATAATTTCTAAACTTGAAGTAGAATGATCTCTTACTCCCTCGTAATTCCCTATGAAATGATTTACACAAAACCCATTTTTAGTGGATCTCTACACAATAAAATAAACATGCTAGCCAAATTTCAAGTCTAAATTTAATAGATCAAAAACGGAATTTGTTTATCAATAAGCTATAGTAACCGCCTTTAAGATTCGAATCCTATAAGTCTCGTTCAACAAACCTGTTCAATTCAACATCAGAGACATACATACCAAATTTCGTTAATGAAGGTTTAGTAATTTGAAAAAGGATATTTTTTTATCAATACCCCGCAAAAGATTCCTTCTTTCTCATAGGAGTCAATTTCCATAAAATCATTTGTTAGTGAATTTCCAGTCAACAAATGTAACATGCATATTAAATTTCATTACGGTAAGTAGTAGTTAGATAACGAAATTTTTTTTATAAATAAGTCCCTGCAAATCCCAACTCTTCCTTCCGTATAATAGGAGTCAATTTCCGTAAAATCCGTTCTCAGTGGATCTATATTCAACTAAACAAAACATGCCAACATTTCAAGTCTGTTCGTCTAAGAGTTAAAAAACGGAAATATTTACATATGACGATTCTTAAGCCCTCGGGGTTAAAGGCAAAATTGAACCCCTTGGGGTTCAATTTTTGTAAAACTCCTTGCGTAGCGAATCTCAACTTTATAAATGGAACAGGCCTTCCAAATTTCAAATTTATAAGTTCTATAGTTCAAAAACGGGAATATTTATCTATAAGTTCGCTTAAGCCCCTGCAACACCCCTAAGGATTCATTTTTTTTTTTTTGCTAAACCCCCTTTGTAGCGGACCTCTAATCCTTGAAAGAAACATGCCTACCAAGTTTCAAGTTTGTAGGTCTAATAGCTCAAAAACGGGAATATTTATTTCCAACGCCCCTTAAGACCTTTTCTTAGGGGTCAGTTTTATTGACTGAAAAACCTTCGCGGGCATGCATCCAACCATTCCCCAAAGCTTCATCGCAATCGGATGAGTGGTTTAGGAAGGCATAAGAGACATTAATTTTTATTTATTTAGATTTTGTTTTCCTTAATAAGAAAGACAAAAATTTTGTTTGATACAACTTTTTCATTTTCCCTTACGTATTTTGGATAATTTTTTTTAATGGCAGTCTCATTATTTTGTCAGAATAACATTTGTACTTTTAGTAACGTCAGACATTAATATAATATCCTTATAATGATTTTTTACATACTTTGCCTAAATAGCTTTAGACATTCTATACAATGCCTAGGCAAAGTATGTAATAAATCTCATATTTCATACTTTGCCTAAAAAAGGCCGGCATTGTATAGAATGCCGGCATTTCATACTTTGCTAGTAACATACATATGTATTACTTATTTTTTTACCGGAATTAGTCCACAATTTTTGTTTATTATTTTAAATATACCTAATTCTTATTTTAAATGTTACGTGTTTCATCACATAATGCAAGAAATAATCATTTTTTTTCTTTTCACATACATTAAAAAAAGTAATCTATTAAAAAATTAGATTCTAGTTATTTGAATAATATTTAATATTGCGTAACGGAAGTCCTGTACTTGAATTTTTCTTCCTCTTTTTGCAATATGTATAGAAAAATAGAATATCCTTGTTTCTCAAGGGCATTTTGCTGCGTATTAAGCACGCCTTTTTATTATTTTTTTTTTCTTAACACAATTATCAAGCCAAAAGAATTTTTCTTCGTAATAGTACGTGATGATGTGAGCATTCTTTTTTTTTTTTTTTTGATTAATCATCACTTGAAAAATAAAACAAGCAAAGTAAAATAAAAGCTGAATACATTTCATTTTGATGAGTGACTGGCTTATCAATTACTTTACGAGATGAATGCAAATTGAATTCTGAAGTGTGCATTTTATTTTTAATTGAACAATTTACATTTAATTTGGGTTTTGGGAGATTCATAATTATTCTATAGTTAGATCCTTTATAGAATTAAATGCAAATTATGTGTTAAAATAAAGTTTAGTATTGTAAATGATATTAATGTCCATGTAAACATCTATTATGACATGTTGGAGCCACAGCTTGGCGATCTATTAATTTTAAAGTAACTTGGATCAATTCTATTGATTTGGACAGGAATAATGGCAACGCATAATGCTGCCGCAGCAATGTTTTGTCTCAACTTTAATGCTTGTTGTGTGAAAAAGATTTCAGTTCGGTCGAAAGAATTCATATCGGAAGTCGGATCAATAAATGAAATGATTTTAAACTGAAGTGCTTGGATTTTCTAAAATAATTTCGCATTACAGTCCATTAAATTAATATTAAACGAATGATTTCATTTTTTGTTTTGGAATTACTAGAGGGGAATTGTTAAAATAATACAAAAAAGATGAAATAATATTCGAAATTTTAATCTCAGAAATACATGTTTTCGTAAAATTTCAACTTTGCCCCATATTGTAAGCATGGATTTTTGAGAAAAAGCATCAACACGCACAAAAAAACTGTAGAATAATTCTTATTTCTGTAGAAATATTTAATTTTTAAATTTTTGAATAAATTATCGCAGCTATCAAACTACGTAACCAACCTATGTACAAACTACTAACTACTGTACTACTTAACCTTTTACTTAATTACGTAATGAAAAAAAAAACATTTTTAAATTATTGACACTCAAAATTAGAACTGCAAGGAGTATTTTTAATACAATAAAATAATTTTATGAACAAATTAATCTAATTTAACTATAGAGGCATTGGAAAGTACTTCATATATACAAAAAATTACACTAGATTATTTATTGAAAATCCATCATTTTTGAGCAACTATTTGGGGCTACTGGATAAACCTCCTAATTACATATTTTGTCAATGATATAACAATTATTTTTTCTCATTAAAAATCTTTTTAATCGTAAATTTGAGGCAAGAGGAGTGACATGGGAGGGGTCAGGGAGAACGTTTCCACCCAATTTTAGGGGAAGAAATAAATATTTCCTCCCATTTTACAGCTGCATAAAACTAGGAATTCTATTTAAAAAAAAAAAAAATTATTCAACCCCTGATTTCTTATCTATTTATTTTCCTTCTCGTTCTTTAATTATTAAAATGCCATGCACCAATGCCATGTATCCCGTATGGTTATTAGTAAGGTGACCAATTTTTTTATAATGAAAAGGAGGACGGAAAGTTTAAAAATAATATTACAACGTAAATGTATGAAAAATTTTATTCGTTCAAACAAAAATACACTAACTACGCTTACATCCTTTTTAATTATTTGCTTAAACGAGTATTTTTCCTTTGAATGATTTTTTTGTTGTTGCCAATATATCATTTTCTAGTATATCGGAAATTTTGGAGCAAGAAATATCCTTCATATTGAACTCTACAGTAAGAGCTGCAGATAAAGTGTGTGTGTGTCGGCATTCAACTTTGATTTCTCACTTATCCAAAAATCATTACTAAATGAAAAACTCTTAAATGCTGCATTTTCCCCAGGGCTTCACAACGTAAATTTCACAATAGCTAAGTTTTGATGTGGAATGAGTTCATCTTAGAAATGGTTAAGCATTTCCACACATGACGGTTGATTTTCCCATAATTCTAATTTATCAGAATTTAAATATACATTCAATCTTCTAATTTCTTCGAACAGGCAATTGTCATCGATTTTAATATCAGGCATTTCTGTCTGTAAAAACTCAGCACAATTTTCTACATCTACCCAACGTACTTGCTCGATGAAGTCAAAAAACACCATTGAAAACTATTATTTTTCCTGTGATTTATTTTAGACCGTTCTTCGACAAATTGGAAATAGGTTTTTTAAAAATTCTGTACTTCATTGGTAAATTTTTTCGTCGTGCCAGGATTTGATTCTTCTAAGTTGGACGATTTATTTTTATTATTAAAGGAATAAATTTTTCTTCAAATCGGGATTTATATTGAAGGACAAAATAGTTCAAAATAAGACAAACTTCTGTAGCTGAAATATGCTTGCCATCAATCTTTTGAATCGTTTTTTGGAAAATAGATGCCTGATATACATTAATTAATATCTCCGATAATTCTTACTGTACCTGCACAGGATGCCTAACAGTTCGGCCCGGCATCTCTGAATAGAGAGATTAACAGATTAGTTTTAAAATATTTAAAAGGAGGACACTTTTTAAGCAAGGACAGTACCAATAAAAGGATTGTCCTCCCTGAAGGAGGACGATTGGTCCTCTTATTATTAGACTCGAGTGCCGTGGCTGACTAATTCGTACGGAGCCAGTGGCGTAACATACACCCCCGCATTGCGGGGGGGGGGCACTGTTCTTAAATGCCCAAAGCCTGACTGACACTAAGTATGTATGGTTTTGCAATCCTTTGTAAGATCTGATTTGAGGCCCCAAACCTGACTTTGCAAGGGGGCCCTAATGTTTTCCGTTACGCCAGTGTACGAAGCTACAGTAAGTTGTGAAAACTTAGACTGTGTTCCTTAGATGAAATTTATTTTGTATAATATTGATCACAAAATCTCAAAAATACCTATTGTCATTATAAAATTGGTAAACTCTCAACTATTCTTTGTCCAAATTCTTCAGAAAGTATCAGAAACTAATCATTTTAAGTTAAATTTTTAGATTATGTTTATCTCCGTTTTCTTGAACTTCCTACACATCCTGGTACACTTTGTTGTCCATACATTTTTTTCCCCAGTTTTTAATTTCTAATCACTACTACTGATCTAAGGGAGAGAATTGTATCTTCTATCTAACAGGGTTGGCCAACCTTTTCGGGAAGTGTACCACTATTTGTTAAAAAAACAATTCGGCGTGCCACTTCCAGCTTTTCCCGCAAACAAATATGGAAAACTGAAAAAATGTTACTTATAGGCTTATTATGGGAATTTTACGCAAGTGGCACATTTTTTAGTGAAAGTCTATGTAGACGAAATTTAAAATTTATATAATGAATAGGATGAAAGAACAAACTTAATTTTTATTGTTTGAACTTTTTGCAAGTATAATCACTTAGGTTAGGTATAAAGTAAAAATGAGTAACTTGAATCATTTTGTTCAAAATGATTATTAAATACTCAGTACTTACTTATTGTGACTTTTGAATTACAACTTTTTTACCAAGTCATCTATGTATTAGGTACTCTAACCTAACAAAATTAAGTTATTATAGATGCATATCAGCTATTTTTGAGTGATATTTATTTTATTATGTTCATGGCACATTCATTCCCAAACATGTTTTGATCGATCCAAATTATTTTTTTTTTTGTCTGTGACAACCCCATTTCAGTCAAATTGTAAAAAGAAAACAAACAAACAATGGCAGTTATAGAGACTGCCAATAGAAGAGAAAACTTAGAACTTTTAGTATTAAAATTTGAAATTTCATAATGTTTGAATTAAAGTTATCAAAATCAATCTGATTTTCACATCTATTGACACTCCAAGCAACAATTATATGCATATGTTTATATGGTTTTTTATTATTCAAATATATTACGGGGGGCTGTACAAGATCATGACAAAGCATAAATATAATTCAATTGAAATAACAATTAATATACAATCACATTATTTATGGATAGTATTTGTATTTACTTAAATTTTAATGTACTTGATCCTTAACATTATTCTAATTGTTTTCATCATTGTCATAATTAATTTCAACTATACGTAGACTTCTTGTACTTTCAATTATTTCATTTTGTTCTAAAAAGATACAATAGGCTTATGGTAACTAAAGTAAGAAAGGAAAATGTTTGATTCAAATTTATCTAAGTATCGCGTTAAAACCGCATCGATCGTCGTTTTATATTTTGTAGTACTGAATTTTCGATCATTGGACATATTTAAACTAAGTGTTTCATTTAGAAATTCAATTAGTGGTAGATTTTTATCATCTGCAAAGTTAATATTGAAGTCTCCACTTAAAATCATCGGTACGTTATCACATATTTTTGCCAAATCTTTTTACGAGTATTTCAGAACCTTCTTTTGTATAAATCATCAAATTTTCGAATAAAAATTGTTGTATCTGTCTCATAGATTTTCCAGGCGAAATATAAGCGGCAACCATTAATATGCATTGCCCATTCTCGGAATCGCAACGAGCAACGCATTTTCGCCTATACCAGAAACATTATGACCAATGCTTCTAGTGAATTTAGTATGTATGTCCATATGTGGAGTAATGTAGTGTGGCGTATCTTGAGTATTGTGATAAATAAATAGCTACGCCTGCTGCTGGAACTTCGGGTATTTTATAACTTACAACAAAGTTGAAATTCGGAATGTCAAGTGGTTCTGCGTTTTTCATACGAATTTCTGACAAAAGCAGAACTTTTGACTTTTTTACGGAAGCATCGTTTTTTAGGTCAGTTGCATGTTCATGCAAACTTCGACAATTGAATGAAAATATCGATAATCCTTTCTTGTTGAAGATGGATTCTAGAAAAGTTTTGTTGACCGTTTGTAGTATATTGTTTTGTAATCTTTTCAATTCTAACGTTAGAGCCTCTCGATGACTTGTTGATCTTTTATGATGTTTATTTGTATTTATAACCATATTTTAAACTTCAACTCATTAATCTTGAATTATTATTAGATTTTATAAAATTTTTAATTTCAAAATCCACAATAAAAATATGATTGAACAACTAGAAGTCTGTTTTACCATGGTAGTAAGAAAAGTCTAAGCCACTGTTAAATACTAATCCGGATTGCGGGATGCATTCCAGAGATTAAATATTAGAAAATAAATAATACAAAATTTTCAAACGCCAGAATAAATACGAAGATTTAAAATAATTTTAAATAACATAAAATTTTCAGACACCAAAATAAATACGAGTATTTAAAATAATTTTCTGCTATTTATTTTTTTTTATCTTAAAAATATTAGTTTATTTATTTAGTACTCACTGTTGTACTACACAATGATTCTTCAATTAAACGATTCAAATAATAATCAAACAAAAACACTATTTCAACAATGCACAATATATACACATTGAACTTTTCACTAAATCCATTCAATTTCACTTATAAGATATACACAGCACTATACTTCAGCTGTATAGCTACAGATATACTACTATAGGCATGTCGGTGACGCGAACGCATGAGATTTCACCCATCCAAAAAGTGTTTAAGGCGAACAGCACACTGCGCATGCACCTGTCAGAGCATGTCGGTGACGCGAACCCATAAGATTTTCCAATACCAAAAAGTGCCCAACGCCGCTAAAGAAGTTTTCACTTCAAAAATGGTTATTTATTATTGTCTTTTCAAAATTAAAAAAAATTCAGTAAGTTTTCGCGTGCTACTGTAGCAACTTCTATGTGCCACACTGTGGAGTTGGCCACTCCTGTTCTATATAACAATTATAAATCATTTTTAATTGAAGTGCTTATTGATAACCTACATAGAGTCAAAAATCAAATTTCATCAAACATTCTTTCTCCTAATGAAAGAAGAGTTTTCCCGGAGCTTAGATAAAGGTGCAGCCATTTCAAAGATCAAAACCCAAGCAGAACTTACAAATATCTCCAGGCAAACTACGTACAACACCAGAAGAAGGACCAAAAATTTCCGGTTCAAAAAGAGAAAACATCAAACGAAGTGGTCAAAAACATACATAGTCAGGCGACTGAATTGACCAAAGATCACATGCCATGGATCACTTTATGGAATTCTGTCATATATTCTCATACGAGAAGAAATTAAATCTGGTTGATCTTGATTGTCATCAATATCACAGGCATAACCATTAAGACGATGGAAAATTTTTTTGAGCCAAATAAAAGGAGGAAGTTTGATGGTGTGGTTAACAGTTGGCTTTGGAAGAACTAGATTAATGTTTTTAAATGGTAGGCAGAACCATCCAAATCATATGCAAGGGTTGGAATTTGAGCTTCCTTATGCGTCATAATTAGATGGAGAAAACTGCTTATACCAGGGGGAGGGGGGACCTTCATGGTTCAACGTACCATTTTTTCTAAAAAAATGCTTAATGAGGTATAAATGAATCATCTAATAATTTTGAATTGGGATTATTGGGAAAATAATAAAACTAAATTCTAACAATTCAAAACTTTTTAATAACTACGAAAAAATACATTTTGCAGAGTCGCCCATCCGGTATAGTGGTTAGCGACACTGACTGCTGTGCCGTAGGGCCTGGGTTCGAATCCCGGAGAAGGCATGGATGTTTGTAAATGTGTAGGGCCTTCGCGGTATGGGGGTACTCTAAACAGCTTTCGAGCCGCAAATCCTCTCACTGTGGTTGGTGGAAGGGGAAAAGAGGTGGGAAGCCCCTGACCACTCCCAGGGTGTTCTCCCTCAAAATTGGGGTGGAATCGAGCCAAATCGTACTGTCACCTGCATGGTGCTCAAAGCTATGGCTAACGACAGGCGTACAATATAGCCCAATGCCCTGATGAATTTCGTGGGCCACGATCTGACTACGTCACACAGGTGGCATTAGCAACAACAACAACAAATGATTTAGTTATACGTGTAATTCAAATTAAAGTAACATTAAGGCGGTATCACACGTGCATTTTTTTGGCCCAACTTTTCGCCGAATCTGAGGGGGAAAGGTTACCGTAAACAAAACGACATTCTCTGACATCAGCCACGTTCTTTCTCCACATTGAAACATTACTCGCTGATTTTTCTCTGCTTCGAAAACAAACATCCAATATTATTTCTTTTATTTCGCTCGCGCTTTTGTTTATGGGCGTAAGCAGAAATGGAGCATCATTCTGTTTAAAATATTATACGCCGTTAAAATATTGCACATCATTAAAATATATTACGCCATATTTCATGCGAAGTTACCACCGTTACCGCCATTTTGTTTATGACGTAGGGCGCCGAAGAACCCCCATTGGCTGGAATTTCAAGCAATTTTCATTTAGAGCAACTTTCTCAGTTCACTGGCAAAAAGTTGTTCTAAAGTCATTGCTATGGCAACGGAGTAAAAATTGCACGAATTGGAACAAAAATTGCACTAAACGTGTACGTGTGATAAGGCCTTTAGTGTGACTTCTGTTGTTGCAGATTGGATGAAAAATAACTTATATTAGGATTGTAAGATGTTACTTTTTGTAGAATATATGCAGAATTTGAGTCATCAGACAAGCGGTTTCTAAGCAATTAATTATTTTTACTGTGGTTCACTTTTTTCTTGACAAGAGGGTTTGCGATTTGTTTCAAAATACCATCTACAGACAATGTTCTACCTATCACTATTCCAGAACATAAAGCACACATCGCATTTTCGCCTTTACTAAATAATACCATGTTTCTCGGTCCACCAAATTTGAAATTCTCTGCTACACTTACTATCGTGCAATTTTGTTCTTTTGCTGAACTAGCCATGTTAAATAACAGTTAAATATCGTAACCTTTAAAATACAGTTGTGTCAATGAAATGGACTACGCTATGCGTAGACAAACATAAGCATCATAAGCAGTTGTAGTCCACGACGTAACTGAGGCAAAGCAGTAACAAACGAACCCCGTGACCGATCACTCACGTTTGTTTATAATACTTCATGGTGAACTTTGTTATTTTGAACTAAAATTCAAACCGTTTTGATCGGAGGCGTGCTTAAAATATTGTGTCGTGTGCCATTGGTTCGCCATCCCTGGCATATACGAACAAGAGAGTGCATCATCATTGTCAAGGCGACGAAAAAAATTGGTTGTTTTCGAACACTATTCCAGTTTTGCCTTCGCCACCCAAAAGTTCTGATGTAAATCTTATAAAAAAAATTTGGGGCAATGCTCGTTGGACGTATATATGGCGAATTGAGGCAGTAGGAATCTATCCTTGAGCTTAAGAACACAACCTGTCACTTTTGAAACAATTTCTGTCCAACTGAAATCCAATCACTATTTGATTCGATGCCAATTCAATGATTTTTGAACTGATTAAAGCAAATGAAAAGGAACATTAAATTGTTTTCCTTTCTGTAAAAACTAGAGTGTCCTTCTATTTTTTTTTACAAACTTTCCACCATAAAAAGTTTAAAAAAATAAAATAAAATTTAACAAATTTTTTTTTAATTTACCAAAATTCTCAGCTCAACTGTTTTGTATCCATTTAATCAAAACTTTATACTCACAAGAGAATTTTTGAGTAAGAATAAAAAACTTTATTTTTCTTTTGAAAATTCAACTGTCCTACTTTTTTACGGAGTGTAAATGAATAGTACTCAGGTGTACTATGTTATATAACAATTCATAATCATATGTTAGTTAATATCTATCGCAGGGTCAATATTGCATCACCTTTTCAACGCTTTTCAACTCAAATTGAGTTTCCTTTCCACATACGTTACGAATTATATTTACCAAAAGAAATAGAGCATTAGTGAAACTGTTTCTGTTTAAACTAATCCTCAAAGGCTGAGTCAATCGCGATTATAAATGTACAGCTGTTTAAGCTTTATGACTACATCACTATCCTTCCTGTATTTGCCCTTTCAAGGAACGCATGGAAGTGTGTATCTAGGACAAATGACGACACACTCACTGCAAACACTCAAAACGATTGAAAAAACGTTACAAATAAAATCCATTTCTATTTTAAAAGTATTTGTAAGAAATAAATCACAGTTGCAAAAACCAAAAAAAAACACGCTTTTATAGTTAATCGAATTGAGGAGTAAAAAATAGTTCTTAATATAAGAATAAAATGATTACCGAGAAAATTAATGGCATTGTGCTAAAAGCGCGGGGTACTTTGTTCTGCGTTTTTTACACTAACTTTGCATTTTGAAATAGAACTAGAAAGAAATTATAACAATTAATATCAAGCACATCCTGCTTTTACTACGATGAGATTAATTTTCTCGTTAATTATTTTATTCTTATATTAAGAATAATTTTTTCTCTTTTTAATTTGATTCACTATAAAAGGTTGTTTTTTAGTCTTTTTTTATATAAACTATAATTTATTTTTCATTTTTTCGTTCGATTTAAAATGAAAGAGTTTTTTTTGTTAATTCGTTAAATTCTTAATATAAGAATAAAATGATTAACGAGAAAATTAATGTCATGGTGGTAAAAGCGTAGGGTGCTTAGTATTGCATTTTTACGTGGCCGCGGTAGCCTAGTGGTCAAGGCATCGGATCATGGCTAGCGTGTCATGAGTTCGATCCCAGTATCACTGAAGATCCGCCGTGTAGGGGAGCGATGCACGTTAAATCTGTCGAGAGCTCAAACGTCCTCCCGTTGGTGTGGTAGTTAGAGGGGGTGCCAGCTCAGGTGTCGTCCACGTTACTTGACCATGGTTCAAAATTACGCGGTCCGTCGTGTAGCTGAACAGTGCGACGCACAGTGGTCAGTTTTCCCGATCTGGCGCACGAAAACCCCAAAAATGAAATTGCGCAGAAATAAAAAAACAATCCTCAATTTATGGTCCTCATGAGTTCCCTAGCCATGTGGTAAACATTTTTTGTCAGTATGCGAATGGAAATTTTCAACAACCATCGGTATATATCGGGTTTGTTCTTTCTGCACGAAACACTTGCGAGCCTCGTTTTCCAGTCGGAAGTTCAATCGTTTCGTCTGAAAAAGATTTTGCAGATTTTAGCGCGATTTTTTTGAAAATACATGCAATGGATAAGTAATTTCTTGATTTGACTTTCAAATTATGTTCAAATTCAATTAAATATTATAAAAACATAACATTAGCCCAGCATGTAACTTGTACTAACGTATGTTTTTTTTTTGTGTGTGTTTAATGGACTAGAACTTTTGGGATTGACACGGATTGATCACAGAAATACTTAAATCACATAGAGTAGATATAGACCTTTAATTTAATACCAAATTTAGCCGCTACTTCCTGCTACTCCCATGGTTATGAGTTTTTTTTCAGCGTTGGTCGATGGTATTATCGGCGTGCCTTATTCGATGTGTGGAAGAAATGCAAGATCCCAAGCGCAAAACTAATACTGTTTTGAGTTTTGTTAGGACTACAATGGGCTTTGATAAATATGAGGACCAGCTGCAATTTTAATTAAGAAATATTGTTAAAAATGTTTGTTCGTTTGTGGGGGAAAATCAATGACGTGCCGTAGAAATGAAAATTTCTTCTCCAAGCTGAATGATGCTAAGGTTGTCGGGGTGAGTAAGATTTATACCATCCAAATCAACTCCAAGTCGACCCTCAAAATCATTCGGGGAATGCAAAGCCACGGCAAAGAGGGATAGAGTACGTCCCCTTCTTGCTTCAGCAAGCAAGCAAGAACTAGCATTTGCAACAAGAATATGAATGCAAGCAGCTGTAGAAAGAGATGCTGCCTTAATTTTGAAACAAGTGACTACTTGTTCACCTAGACGTGCTACTCGCCTGAAGAAATGCTTAACCCGACAGCCAGAATTCGGCAAAAAAATGACTCCTGACCAAGCCTTTGCTCTTTATGTCGACACCAAAATGTCAAAAAGCCAATATAATAGAAAAAAAAAAGGAAATAGCAAAGAGTTCCACCCTGATATTTATCCCAACTATAATAAGCTTATGGAGTCTAAAATTAACTGTTATCCTCCTGGTATCGTCATTGATGAAATATCAGCCGAGGTACCAAAGCAGCGCTTGTTTACCACACCTCATGCAGATTAGCCAAAGCTCACAGGAAGATGTTTTAAAACAAATTGATCCCAAAATGGCATTATATCACTAAAGGCGAGGTTTAAAACTGATGCATGGCAGATACCTAAAGGTTCGCCAGGGTAATAATTTTATAATTTTAGTTCACCATCATTTGTTTTTCATAAAAATATGATATTTCGATATTATGTGAAGTAAAAAACTTTAAATGTGGGAGATATAAGGCTTTTGGTTGAATTTTAGCATATAAATCATTTTATTATTTTTTTCTCCAAAATTAATTAAGATTTTGTAAAATCGATCCCGAAAGGTGTTTAAAACATCCTTAGAAATATTACAAAAAATTAATTAACACAAAAAGAATTTTTTTAAAAAAAATTCAAATTTTTTAAAAAAATTAAATTTTTAAAATTTTGTGAATTTTTTGTGCGAAATTTTATTTTGTATCATTTTTTTAAATAAAAACGTTTTATGAAATGCTAAAATATAATTTTAAATACATAAATAAAAAAATGCTTAAAGAGTGCCGAGTCCTTTTCAACACTAAGTATTAACCTTTATTGTATATGTACATTGTTATGTTTGATTGTATTTGTTTAATATGTTAAAATTTAATTTTTTTAACATGCCGCTTTATTTCTTGTATATATTCTCCCATGTGTCAAATTACTGCTTCTGTTAATATCCTTAGATCCTTGTTTAAAAACTAGTTCCCCTCAGCAACCATTTATTCTTGATCAAATTCAAACTTGAGATAAATTAGTTAAGACCCTATTCACCTTATATTTTGGTGAAAAACAAAAAAGAATAACCAATTTACATTAATTATTACGATTTTTGATCATTAGATATAATTTTGAAGACTTAAAAGCCATAAAATTTCCGTGCGCCAGATTGGGAAAACTGACCACTGTGCGACGTTAATATTCACTCACTCACTACATTTTTACACTAACTCTGTATTTCGGAATAGAATTAGTAAGAAGTTATAACAATTAATATTGAGCACTCCACGCTTTTTTCACAAAGACATTAATTTTCTCGTAAATCACTTTATTCTTATATTAAGAATTATTTTTTACTTTTCAGTTCGATTAACTATAAAAGCGTGTATTTTTAGTTTTTTTTAAAAACTATAGTTTATTTTTCATTTTTTAGTGCGATCTACAATAAAAGCGTTTTTTCTCTTTTAGATTTTTTAGATTATCATTTATTTTGTTTGTTGTATTTCTATTAACCATGAATGTTTTAACTTTGCAACTTAATCTTTTAGTCGCCAAATCTAGAAATAGGATCTGGAAATGGGAAATCGTTAATCCTGATGATCCTGATCAGGATAAGGGAACAAAATTATTAAATTATTGTATTGTGACCGGTTCTTGACAAGTGTGCACAATTTCGAATTAATCTGACCTTTTAAGGGGGTAAAAATCGAGTTCAAAGATTCCGTTACTTATAAATGAAGCTAATAAAAGCGTTTTAAAAACGAACATGATAAAATAAAAAAAAATAAGGGGGGAATTGAACTAAAATTAGTATAAGTTTGATTTTTCTCCTTTTATGTTCGGATTGAATTTTCAAAAAAATATTCTTAACTGCTCTACAGCCGCAGATTATTTTTTTGGTTTGTTGCCATCAATTTGTTTTTAGATTTGTACTTTGCACGTTCTATTTTTGAATGTGAAAACTGTTATTTATACAGTAATACCTCGACTTTTTCCCCCACAAATCCAGAGTTACGCGATTTTCACATCTCGTCGATTCATCTTCTGTTTGAGGGTGGAAAAAAAACGTAGAATTGGGGAAATCGGTAGTGTGATTGAAGAATTTCTCAATCTTGACAGGCAAATAAATTTAGAAATGGATAGTGATGACATTCAAGAACTGCTGGATTCCCAGAAATCAGGAGATGACAATGGTTGAGCTCAGAAATGCATGAGAAAGGGTAAGACGTTGAAGAACTTGAGTCTTTTGACCCATTCAATCAAAAGCTCGAATGATGCTTAGGAATTTGACAAAAGGCCTCAGATTAATTGAAAAAAGGTTACATATTTTAGACAATACAGACTCTAATGAAGAGCGTATATTTTTCAACAAAACAAGGGGGAAAAAAATAAAATTATTAGCATGCTACCAGGAAAGTTTGCGGGAGAAAAAAAAGTGAGCTATATATACTTTGTTGGATTTTATGAAACCTACTACATCAAAATAACTTAGGTTTGCGATTTTGTATTTGTTTTACTTAAGATTTTATAAAACATTTATTTTCTAAATTTTTATTTTCTTTCGCCTCCGGCCACTCAACTAAAAATAATTTACAGTAGAACGTCATTTATCCGAATCCATTGGGACCGGACACCGTTCGGATACGTGATTGTTCGAATAACCGAAAACCGAATGCGATCCATGCAGTATATGTAACCGGACACTATACGAATATTGAAAATAATCACATGCGGGAAACGTGCTTGAAGAAAAAGCAAAATAGGTGCAAAATGTCGTAATTTTACCTTGATTGGGGAAAATAATCACTTATTTTTCTCTGTACCATTGTACACCTTCGTTTTTTCAATGTAAGGTCTCTGATTCTCTTGAGCAGCAGTAGTTGAATTAGGACAGCACTCTGTTTTTCGTACCACTCCATAGCTGTCTCAAACGCTTCAGCATTTGATGGACCCTTGCTACTTTCGTTGTTGTCCTCATCTTCATCCGTTTCATCGTCGACAGGATCGGATTCTTCTTGCACAGAAGTCACAATCTCCTCATCATTTAGCATTTGAAACCCAGTCTTCTGCATCGCATGCCATCCTGGTTTCTACACCAACAAAACTCAACAAAAGAGCACGTATACACCCCCTCACTTGGGAACAAACTGACCTAATATTCCACGCAGATGTTTACCAAATCACACAACTGAAATTCCCCAAATATCCCTCATCTTAGATTTTCCCGTCACTTTTGGTCTCACGTGAAACAACTGATGAGCATTGCACTGTTCGAAAACGTATCCGGACTTTGGTCCGGATATTTGACGCTCCGGATAATAAACGTTTGGATAAACGACGTTCTACTGTATATGCATTTTTACGCGCAATCATACCCGACTTACGTGTTTATCACTCAGTCCCACCTATCACGTAAGTTCGGGGTTATTACTGTATTAGAAAATTTGCATTGATTTGCGATAGTGATTTTAATTCGATTTGATATTTTTCTTGTTACTTTTATTTAATACCTACTGAGATTTAAAGAACAAGGAAATATGTACGTTTCCATTAAAGTTTGTTATTCAGTTATTTCATAAAATAACTAGGTATTTCATGAAATAACTAGGCAAGTCAGTTAAAGAATATAATATAGATGAAAAATTTCATACTTAACTTAGTTATTCTAAGAAATAACTAGGTATCCTATGAAATTACTAAGGATAGACCGTTAAAGTAAAAAATAAACAATTTCAAAGATATTTTAAAATTAATTGATCCTAAATAGCTAAAATCTCTCGAAAAATACATTTTATCTCTTTTATGGATGAATAATTGATAAATAATAAGAGAAAGCAGATTATATAATTTATTAGTCTCATAATGCTAACATTAAACAGAAAGGGGGGGGGAAAGAATATGTTCCAAAAATAGATATTTAAATTTTAATAATAAATGTAATAATTTTTATTTTGAACTAACACCAAAGATTAATAATGAACAATATATACTACAAAACACACAATGCAGAAACTTATACCTCAGCATTAACTATTCCATACCATTCAAAAATAAATAAAGCGATTGTGTTTAGAGAAAATATTTTATCGTCACACGGATAGATATTTAATACATTTATTACAATTTGTCTCAAATAACAAAAACAAGTAGTGAAAAATATTTTTTATAATTTGCTATATTACTAATAAATAGATCATTTACTCTCTAAAGGAATCCCTTTCGAATAGCCCCCCTTAAGAATTAAATTGCCTTCTTGGGGGGGGGGGCACTGCACTATACGAATGGAAGTGAGCAAAAAGGGTCGTCAGAGGTTTAACACCGTTGTAGACAGTGAATTGTAAGTCTTCATTTGATGAATTGGTTCACTGGATTTAGGAAGCCTTATATTTTATTTACATTTAGGCTGACGAATTTACTTCTGTTCGTGGTGTCAATAATTGAAAAGATTTTAGCTCGGAAACAGCTCTAGACTGATGATATTGCGAAGGAGTCGCCAATTCATAGTCTCCATAGCCGATAAGTAACAGCTTGGATTTAATAAATTATTTGGTACTTATGAAAGTATTATATGAATTGAAAAGTATGTATATGAATAATTTATTTTTTTTAATAATAATTTTTTGCTTTGGAGAGAGGGGCGGTACTTTTCCTTTTTGTCCGGGGCGGCAAAACTGCTAGAGCCAGCCCTGCTAGAACTAATTAATAATTGACACATAAAGGAACAACACACACAGAAAATTGCTTTACTAAATAGTTTAATATACCGAAAGTTAAAATTGTTATTAGAATCCTTCTGAAACCTTTTGTGAAACAAATATTACGTAAAATCAAGGATATTGCTAACAAATAGAAAATTATTTTTTCTCATATGAACAATCTATTCTTAAGCGTAGTTTAAATGATAAATGAATTCAATGGATGATTTTTAGAAACAATCATTTATTTTACATATTTTGATTCATTATATGAAAAAGTTTCTAAGAAAATTAATCAACTCGCAAGAATAGAAGAATAAGACAAATTAATGTTTAGTAATCAAATACGAAAGCATTTAATGATAAAAAATGTAAATATATTCAAATAAATCATATACTTATAGAATTCCATTTATGAAATCTTCAGATTGAAAATTTGATAAATTCATTCTATGTTTGTCCTTGGGGAGTTCTTTTCTCAGAATAAATAAGTAATTTTCGGGAATTAGAAATTGAATTAATTACTTAATTATCTCAGAATTAAGTTATGAATTCTTCTCAGAAAAGGGATTCATTAATATTCATTGGGAAATGAAATAATTGGTGCTTTTGGAATTCTCTTTCAACAATCATTAAATCATTTTTCTCTCTTTATTCATTAATTAATCATTTAAAAAATAAATGTTTTTGAATTATCGCTATCAAATTTTTTATGCGAAGATAAATTAATATCTTTCTATGGAGAAAAAATTTTACTATTGTGATAGGTAGGATATTCTTTTAGATTTCATATTAATTACAGCACAATGCTCAACCTGCGGCCCACTGAGCCTTTTTAAGTGGCTCGGTCATGGCTTATTTCTCTGAGAAATTCACTTATTTTTTAACAAAGTATTAAAAATTTGGTGGAAAATTTTTTGTCAAGAAATCAAATATATCATTTTTGCTTTTAACTGTTTATGTCGTACGAGTGCGAATTAATCCCCCCCCCCCGTTTGTAATGGCTACGGTGAGTGATAACAAACAACAGTGGAGTAGCGACAATTTTATGGGTGGAACTAATTTTTAACTATCTTTGATATCTTGCAAGCGAAAAATGTTCGAAGAAAAAACATCATTTCAAGACCATTGGGAGGTTGACTAATATGTAGTGAAAAACAAGCATGGACCAGTAATTGTTTGATTTGTCACGAGCGTTGTATTTAAAAAATACCACTAAACAAGAATCATTAAGGTGACTGCCTACGTTGAAAATGTCGTTTTTCGACTACATAAGGCAACTTTTTTTTATTTCACAATCTTATAGTTTGAACATTTTTCTTTCCAAAATAGTTTTTTTTTCCTTTACGCGAAATAGAAATAAAAGGTACAGTGATTTTAAAAAACATCACTCTCTGCAAAAGGGAACCGGAAGTTGCAGAAAATTTCATTTTTTAACTCAAATTCTACAGTTTCTCTCATTTTTTTTAATTTATAAAATATATTATCCTAATTTTTCAAGTATTTCAACCACTACTCTATTATTAGTGTAGTTATTTCTTGCTAAAAATTGGCAACGAACAGTCTGTTTACATTCTAGCTTTGACATCGAAATAATGTCACATTTTTGTAGAATATGCTCAAAACAGACTAAAGTTCCAGGTGCTTCTTCTAATGCACATGTTTGTTGCAATCATAAGGGTTCTGCTTCAAGCATGGAGTCTTTCGGAGCATATCGCATATTTGAGCGATCAGAGAATCTTCGTAAATTGCAGGACACTGATTACCTTGATGATGGGGATTCCAAAGTATATGAATCCGTAAGAAATATGTACGCTCCTAATACAGTTAATAAACCATAATGTATTTATTGATCACGTGCAGAAGAGAGTTGGGAGTCACCTCAGAAAGTTAAAAAAGTCAATAAAAGGATTGGGAGGAAAGGGAAAATTGACGTATAATTCTATCGACAAATTACAAAATTATTACGGAATAGCAATTCGCAGTAATACAAAAAAAATTAGCAAACATTCAAAGCCCAGTTATTGCTGCGTTTTATCACTGCTGTTCCAGTACTGAAAAGTCTATTCATGGTCAATGCTCAACAGGAACAGATAGTTGGTGCAAATTTCATACAGCAAAGGCGCTTGGTAAAATATTCACCGCCAAAACCCCTGGACTCTCACAAAATATTATAAATATTGTTAAATTGCCCTATTAAAACTATGTGATCAAAAACTTTTAGAAAAGTGTTTACATGGAATGACTCAGAATGCCAATGAGAGTTTCAATGGTGTTCTGTGGAACATAGTTCCTAAACAAAACTTTGTTGAACTCCAAGCTTTGCATTAATAGACATATATAACAGTTCTACTATTTAAT
Organism: Trichonephila clavata; assembly: GCA_019973975.1. NCBI lineage: Eukaryota > Metazoa > Arthropoda > Arachnida > Araneae > Nephilidae > Trichonephila > Trichonephila clavata. Next base: position 36,375 of record BMAO01016841.1, on the reverse strand, counting down.
GAATGTTCTAGTGGCTTATTAAAAGTGATAAATAAGCTGGGTTTAAATAATGGTAGTTATATGGTACGCGTATTAAAATTGTATGGCTATCGACGAATAAACGACGCAGACATTCATTGCCCTTTACAAATTTTAAAAAAAAATGAGCTCACCGAAAGAAAAGAGTTGCACCAGAAAGAAAAGGAAGGTATGAGATATCCTGGTAAATTTTAAATAATTTTGTAAAGTATGTATACCTTTTAAAGGAACATAAAACTTTAAATGCGTTTTTCTCAAAATTATGTTTTCGAAAAAAACTCTTTACCAGATACATGATATTTCAAGAACCAAACAAGATAATGCTTTAAAATTGCATGGAAATGTTTTTTTATACGATTTTTCAAAAAGTGGACCATAAGTTTTATTGTAGGTTTAATAGTTTTTCATTTAGGGTAGTTTTTATAAAGAAAAAGTTTTAAAAATATCAAAATCTTCATATTGCCTGTAATTTTTTTGTATTTTAATATTTCTCTTAGATTTTGGTTCATTTTAAAGAGCACCATAATATGTATGTTGTGTATAAAGAAAATTAAAATAATTGCATTACAATCTTTTATACAGTGTTACCCGTTTTAGTACAAATTTGGTAAAATTTCCTTGAAAAAAACCAATTTTTCTAAAAGTACAATATTTATTTTAAAATCTAAACGTATTTACATATTTTTTTTCTATTTTTATCCTAAAAACACACAATTAGTTTTAAAAAGTTGTTTTTATATAAAAAAAATGGGTCCAAAGGTAGGCAGTCACCTTAAATGGTACTTTTCCTCGAAGATCTCTTTCAAGAGGTGATAAATATGCTTTTTTGAATAATCTTTGCAACAGCAACAACGTGTTTTCTCAGTGGTTATGTCACAGTAGTAACAAAGATATTCTAATAAAGTTTGTTATATTATTGGTAATCATACGAAACCATTTATTGATGCAGAAATTGTGAAAAGGATTGTTTCTTTTCAGTATATGTGCTTCTAATTTAGTGTTAGTGGCAAAAATAATAATTAAAAAAAGGAAAAACAGGAGTTATAATATTTAAATCAAGTTTCCATATTTTAAATTTCCAATGTTATCTTGGTCCTAAAGAATTTCTCCCCCCTTCCACGCCCTTTTATCCCCTTTTAGCCCGCGTGTAATAGCTCACATATGTATGCGGCCCGCGTGCAATAGCTAGCATGTATATGCGGTCCGTATGCAATAGCTGACATGTGTATGTGACCCAGCAGAAAAAAAGAATGAGCACCCCTGAATTAAAGCAAAGAAGAAGCAAAATAACTGTGTATAATGGGATGTCTATAAAAATATTTTCAAGTATTTAGGTTTTTTTCTTAGTTAAATCTGAAAAAAAAATACCGTACTTATTCGAATCTAAGGCGACATCGATTTTAAGCCGGACCCCAAATTCTCAGCAAGCTTTTGTGTAAAATGAAAAAGAGTGTAAAATGGTTTATCGAGATAACCTATTTTACGAAATTAAAATACCTTATTTACTCGAATCTGAGCTGCACTATTTTTCCAGAGTTAATACTACTGAAAATCGGACGCGGCTTAGAATCGAAGGCAAAACATTTGCCGAATGGAAGAAATTGAGTTTCCACCCCTTTCAAAAGGGAAAAATGTAAACGTCCATTCTGGCTACTTGCATTGATGACTTATTCCTTTCCGCTGTGTATCTCCAGTATATAGTCTATCCTAAATATCGTTGTGTGCTCGTATCCAGAAAATTTGAAGTGAATCGAAGTAAAGTGAAATCGAAAATTGAGGTAAAAGCAGGTTGAACCTTTATTTCCAATTTCTATTTCGTAAAATGTTTATATTTTAAATACGGATACTAAATATTTAGATCTTTATATATCAATAAAAGTCAAATTTACAAAAAAGTACGGATTTTGTACGAAATAAAATAATAATTATTATTAGAATTATATAAAACAGAAGAATCTATACGAAATAAGTTCACCGTTTTTCTTACACATCGGCATTTTTTTTAAAAGGCTTGTCTATATAAAAAAAAATCACGTTAAAAAAAACGGAAGCAACAAAAACCAAGTAATAAAGAATTACTTTTTTTTGGACAGTCAAAGACAGGTACTAAAGCTTCGCTTGACATTTTGACACCTTAGGGAAGTCTATGGGGAACAAGAAAGCCTTGAAAGCTATTTTAACTTTCTTCCGCGTGCCTTTTAAGGATGCGAGGGGGAGGGAGGGGGAAGGTGTCATAGTTATACTAACTTCTCTTTTCACAAAAAAAAAAAGAAAGAAAGAGAGAGAGAGAGAAAGAAAAACGTTTCAATATCACTTTCACAAGTCGCTTGTCAAGTTCTTGGTTCTCTTTCTTCGGTTGTAGAGTTGGATACTTTTCCTTTTGTTATCTTTATTTTCTACAAGAAAGCTGATCCTTTTTGTATAAAAGAGCTTAACAGTTCTACCAAAACTCCCCACCATCACCGAAATCTTTCTTTGTCAACACCTTTTCTATGCGCGAGGACAAAAAGAAGTGATGTGTATGGTTTATTTCAGGGGTGGTCGGCACGCGTGCCACACTGTGGCACGGCGGAGTTGTAAGAATAATATGTAAAAACTTATAGAAAAATTAAAAAATTTGAAAAGATAATAATTCTTAATTTTTTAAATGTTTTATTGAAAGTGGTCGTCTCAGATAAAAAAAAAACATCACAATTTATTTTAAATACACTTAATTAAATTACAATAGAAAATTGGGGTGAAAACCGAGCAAAATCGTTCTGTCACCTGCATAGTGCTCAAAGCTAAGGCTAACGACAGGCATACATCTAACCCTGTGCCGCGATGAATTTCGCGGGCCTCGATCTGACATCGTCAGACAGGTTGCATTAGTAAAAATAACAACACAATAGAATACGAAAGTATGTGTGTGTAATTTATTACAAATGTGGTTCATTTATCAATTATTTTACACCCCTCTCTCTCTCTAGTCACTTGATTTAAATAAATAAATAAATTGCCCGTGGTAGCCGAAGGGTAATGGTAACGAACTTGCGGCTGCCGGTGAAGAGTCACGGGTTTGAGACCTAGTATCACTGAAGATTCACCTGCTGATGCACGTTAAATCTGTCTAGGTTCAAAGTCATCCCTTTTGTGTGGTGGGGAAGTTAAGAGAGGGTGTACTAGCTCAAGTGTCGTCGTCACTTAACCGTGGCTCAAAATTACGAGGTCCGTCGCTAATACCCTCGTATTGCTTCACAAAGCGGAAGTAACCGAGAATTCGCAGTCAAGATTTTGTAAAGTACTTTTACTGTATTCTTCCCCCAATTCTCAAGAATTTTGGGGAGGGTCCCTCATTCGGGACCTTTTTGTATATGTATTTCGTAAAGTATACAAATAAAGTAACTTTTCGGAGGATCGGTACGCAGCTCGAAACCCTTTAGGTGAGCTCGATTCTCCGGAGTAATTAAGTAAATAAGCGAGGAGATTAAGTTGAGAACTGTTTGCTGGAAACCCTGATTTTTTTCATCAACGAATTTTAATTAATAAGAGAGAGAGTGCTCCATAAGCCCTTACTTAACTATGCCTCAAAATCATCATCTGGAAGGATATGGACAAAGTGTTTATTGATGTCGCACTGTAAAACAACTCGAGGACTGTTCACGACGGACTTCATAAGTAACACCCTTTTATAAGCTTCACTTGTACGTAACGGAATCGTTGAACTCAATTTTTACCCGCTTTAAAAATCCAGATAAATTCGAAATTTTGCTCACTTGTCCAGAACCGTTGACAATACAATAATTTAATAATTTTGTTCCATATTCCTGATCAGGATCATCAGGATTAATGATTTCCCATTTTTCATATCTCATCCCGCATCTGGCGACTATTTTCAAATCCCATTTCCAGATATGGCGACCAAAAGATTAAGTTACAACTTAGTTCGATTAACTATAAAAAGGGTGTTTTTTAGTTTTTTTAAACAACTGTCAAGTGACGAGGATGACACTTGAGCTGGCACTCTACTGGTTTCCATACCACAAGTATAGCATGGAAGTGAAAGTAGCATGGTTGCAAGTTGGCAGTCTTTTAGGAGATCTTTTTGTGATGATCATGGGTCGCCAATAGTCCCTGTGTTGTTAAAATAAGGCTTCAATTAAAATTTCCTTTAGAATAGGACAAAGCTTGCATAGATATCGAATAGAAATGGTTCTTTTTGGAAACCAAGGAATGCTGTTGGGACTTACGGGGACATTATAAATATAAAAATCTCCTTTTCTTGAAACTATTAGACAACCAGACTTGAAATTTGGAAAGCATATTTCATTTATCGAATAGAAATCCAATAGAAATGATTTTTGCGAAACTCGATTCCAAGGAGGCGCCTATGGGGTTGTGAGAAACAAATACAATTTCGTTTTAGAAATTCAAGTATTCTCCTTTTCTAAATGAAAAAGGAGAGGGCTATCAAAATGTTTTTCTGTACTATCGAAATCTTTACGCTAGGACTTAGATATGAATAACTCTCTTAAAAAAATGTAATACATATTCTTAAACATCATGAAATACCCAGCGAAGCGGGCAGGTAACTGCTAGTATACATATATTCAACAATTGAAAAAATTTCCTCAAGAAAAGTATACAATTTTTACGGTCTTTCATGCTTCCGAAACTGCAGAAGCTTTCATCGCGACAGCGGATTTTGGAATCAAGATTCTCCTTTTCCCAACCGAGAAAATCTTTCCCTTCATAGTTGCCGTCTTTGGAAGGAGATCCGGGTCTCTAGAACGCGAACCACCCGATCGATATAAATAACCTCCAGAGCATGCGGTGCAGAATGGTTGCGCTGCTGGCATCCCTAACGGAAATGATCGACGTTCATTTTAATGAAAATGGAAATTCTGCGCTCCGCGGAGAGCAATTAAAATTACGTCAATTGCTCCTTTGGTACACCGACCAGCTTAACGGAGACAATGGATTCTGTGGGGTGTTATAATTTATCGGCTTTTAGATCCTAATTTAAATGAAAGGAATTGGCTGAAGCATTAAAAGTTATCCCTTCACAGTGAAAAAAAAATTAGATAAAGGGTTATTAAAGTTTTTTTTTTAAAGTTTCTTTTTTAATGCTTTAGGTCAGCAGTTCTAAAACTTTCGATAACCGTGACTCGCCTTTATGTATTAATCTCACATCGCGGACTCTCTAACTTTTAACACATTTATCGTTTGGGCGAGCTATGAATTCAGTTCTTAATTTTACATATGTGTTTCTATCAGTGGCGCACACAAAAATTTTTCAGGGAAGGGCGGGGGGGGGGGGAGTCCTCCCTTCTCGTATCATGCTTCAATACCATTTTTTATTTTTTATTTTTGGGAACAAAAAACATGAAGAAATAAATTACTAAATAAATAATTAGCATTAATTAATAAAATTAATGCCAAATACATAATTTTATTTTACGTGCTACATACATAGGATTATAATCAATCGGAAAAAAAAATCAAAGGCTATGGGGGTCCTGACCTGGGACCCCCCCCGCCGTGTGGTTATGAGCTATGTAGTTCCAAACAATTACAAAAGTGAATTATAGTATTCTTGATCGAAATACATTTTCTAGCAAGGTTTTTTTTCTTTGGGGACAATTTAGGGATCTAGTCTAGAGGAGGGCACATCATTCAATTTTTTCACGAGGCCTTTCATAATCTGTAAAACAGAGAAATCTTAGCATTAGATGAGAGACCTTCGGGGACACCTTAGAAAGGAGCTGGGATCACCCGGGGGTCTACGGGCCACATTTTAAGTACCGCTGCTCTAGGTATTAGTTTGTTAATTATTGATTTTTCAAGGTTTTCTAAAAGTATAACACAATGGAGATCTTTAAAAGGGTAAGGCTAAAGTTCTCAAAGTATTAATCGGAGATTATTTTGGGCCGCGGTAGCCAAGTGGTCAAGGTATCGGATCATGGCTAGCGTGTCATGAGTTCGAGCCCAGTACCACTGACGACCCGCCGTGTAGGGGCGCGATGCACGTTAAATCTGTCGAGAGCTTAAACGTCCTCCCGTTGGTGTGGTAGTTAGGAGAGGGGTGCCAGCTCAGGTGTCGTCTGCGTCACTTGACCATGGTTCAAAATCACGCGGTCCGTCACCAAAAGCCCTCGTGTAGCTGAACAGTGCGACGTTAATATTCACTCCCTCGGAGATTATTTTGGTCAATCAGATATGACCTATACATACTACATCAGAGATTCCCAAACTTTTTTTGTCTCATAGACCCCTAGCCATGTTTTTCGGTTTTGTGTAGACCCCTAATACTTACCTAATATTACTTACTTACTTGCTACTTACCTCTAATATTAAATATTTGAAAATTTATCAACTTAAATGTTTTTGACAGCTGGTATAGCACTAATTGCTTTAAAAGTTTTATGTTTTTAACTGTAGTTAAGTAGTGTTCAAAACTTAAGAAACACACTTGAATTAAATTAAAATTTAATAAATAAATGAAATAATTGTTGCATGAAATAAATGAGCAACAAACAAATGTTTCTAATGGGTTGGATGAATCTGTTGCATCAATAACAAATTTTCAACATTTGGCTTTAATCTTTTCAGGTTTAACCCTAAATCTCTTCGGTTAGTAGTATCCAATCTTTCTTTTTACTTTTCTTTGTTTTTATTTTGGAGATTGGCAAGCGCGCTGAAACTCCCCCTATCTGGTAAAAGCAATCAAAAGCTTTCTTGAGATATTCTATAATTCGGGATAAATAACAGGAATATCTTTTTAAAGCCAAAATTGCAGACATTCGTTTCTAAACTTTACTTTAAGATCTTCGTTAGGGCTATTAAAATCAGTTCCTTTTGTAATTAGACATTTCTTTTTTTAGTTTGACAACATGAATTCATTAAATACCGGATATTACCATAGTCAAAGCATTCTCAAACCTAGTTTCTAAACCTGAATAAAGAGCATTTAAATGTTAAACATAGGTTGAAACGTCCTTTTTTTTTTTTTTTTTTTTTTTTTTGGCAAATTGTCTGTGACAAATTGAAAAACTGTTAAAATTCGCGACATCCAGTTTTATATTCTTTTAGCTTGATTCTGGCAAGAAACACGGAAATGATTATCCTTTTTTAATAAAATTTATACTATCACATTGTAACTGCAAATTAACCCCAGTAAATTTAGTAAATAAAGCTGTTGAATAGGTAAATCTGGTTTACACTTGATTAAATCTTTTTTTAAATTAAAGTCACAATCTGGTTTAGGCTATCGTAGACCCCATTTACCCCTAATGGACTCCCAAATTATTTTTTCGCTGATGTGGACTTGCAGGTCGTTATAGACCCCTGAGGGTCCATATAGACCACTTTGGGAATCACTGTACTGCACATTCGACTTTATTCTGTAGTTTGTGTAGAAATCCTGAAGTGATGACAGGTTGTTGACATTCCGGGTGCTCAAAATCTTCTCTCTGTGATTTTTCCGATTGGAGATAATATATATGCTCGACATAATTCCCAAAAAGCTTTCCAAAAATGTTTCATTGGTTTTCCCCATTCTGTTTTGATTGGTATATGGGAAGATATCTTGGGCCTTTGGTAGCCTGGTGGTCATAGTCACAAGCTCGTAGCCGGCTTTTTGAGTTCGAGTCCCACTGAATACACACCGAGTAGAGGGGCTGATGCAAATGAAATCTGTGGAGGCTCAATGCTCTCCCGAAGGCGTGGTGCGGTGGTTTGGAGAGGGCGTGCCCGCTTAGGTGTCGTCCTTGCCACTTGACTGAGGTTCATAATTACAAGATCCGTTGCCAATAGTGCGACGTTGATAGACACTCACCCAGAGGGGCATAATTAACATTGTATAGTAATAGAAAGTTGTTTTTGTGGATATGTAACTGTGTCCAATTGTTCCTAATCTTAATTTTTATTCTTATGCAGGGGATTTTTTTAATGTTCACAATGAATAAGAAATCCTGTGTATTAAAATATCCCGGTTAAAACATTGTGTATACAAAATTGAAAAAGGCAAAGCTTTCTCGGTTTATTTTTTCTTGAATTAAGACAGTAAAATCATCGGTTTCGTCGTTTCTCAACAGCTCTTATATGAACTTATTGGATAGGTTTCCTGTGCGCGTAAGTGGCCGCAGTAGCCTAGTGGTTAAGGTAACGGACTCGTGGCAGGCGTGTCATGAGTTTGAGCCTAGTACACCTGAAGACCCGCCATGTTGGGGAGCGATGCACGTTAAATCTGTCGAGAGCTCAAATATTCTCCCATTGGTGTGATGGGGAAGTTAGGAGAAAGGGGTACTCGCTTAGGTGTCGTCCTCGTCACTTGACCTTGGTTCAAAATTACGAGGTATGTCGTCCAAGTCTTCCAGTAGCTGAATAGTGGGATGTTAATATTCACTCACTCATTCCCGTACACGTAATCATTATTTTCGTAGTATTTTAAGGGGACACGATACCTGCACGCAGTTTTTTTTAAAATTTATTTAACTTAAATATTTATATGCACCCTGTTTGAACATACAGGAAATATACATTTTAGAAGAAAAACAGCCCTTTTAAACAATCAATTATTTGAAATTCCTATTTCTTACTTATACAAATTTTAATATTTTTGAACAATATTTGTTCCTAATATTTTTAAAAGTTTTTCTCATAATTCTGTGCATGGAACTGGTATAACCAGTAATCCTTTTATTTATGTATTTTTTATGTCGAACAGTTTAAAAAAAACAGGAAAATAATAGCTATATTTTAGAGGATTTTTAAAAAATAAAAATTTCCACCAATCCCTATTCCATGCTCAGAATCGTCAAATATATTATACGGAACAACCAGAAAAAGTTTCAAAACTTTGTATTGAATATCAAAAAAGTCTTTGCATTTTAAATACACTGTTATAGATAACAATAAAAACATGAAGATAAGGTCATTTAAAGTTTTAAAGGTTAGTAAAATAAATGAAAGAGCGAATATACATACAACTAATTCTTATTTATGTCATAATTAAAGTTGTATTAAGCATTTTAAAAGAAAACCCATCCTTAATAATTAAATATCAAACAGTAAATAAGTTAAAGTTAAATGGAATGAAACCATAAAAAACAGTGGAAATAACAGCTGTATCTAACTTAGTGGATTTTTAAGAAAATAACTAACTGATCACATCTAAAAATTCTAATTCCCCATGCACAGTATTATCAAATATATTACACAAAATAACCAGAAAGTTTCAAAACTTTATTAGTATAAAAAAGGCATAGAGTTTTGAGTACAAAATCATCATAAAAAATGAAAGGTTGAGAAAAGTTAAAATAACTTTTAACTGCTTAGGCTATATGATGAAAGTATCTGCAAAAAATGCAGACGTCACGTATTCTAGTTTCAGTTTTCGTTTCGACATACTGTTAAAGAAGTTAAATAAGTGGCTAAGCAAAAAAAAAAAAACGCAGCTGAGCTACGAAATTTTGAACGCATATTTAAAAAAGTCACACAACTAAAATGAGGTAATAAGAAAATGGTATATTTTTGTTATTTTTAGGGTAATAAGTCCCTTTAAATATAATCTAAAAGAGCTTTGGCGTGTGTAAGCGCAAAAATGTGATTCAAACTCAGCGCAGCAAAATTCTTTTTAGCTATTTTCAGAATAATTATTTCTATTTTTAAATTGTCAAAGAATAACTTTTTTATCCTTCGACGTATTAATTAATCACAACACGTTTTATCGGCAACGCAGGAGTGAGTCTCTCGAATCTTAATCGAAAAAACACGCTGCAATCACAACGCCTGAGCTCATGCGCGATCACGTGAATCTTTAGTCAGAAATATGAGTTCATAAATTTGTATAAAGGAGGAATATAAATAAAATGGATGATTTTTAAAATTTTTAACTTTTTGACAACGATCACCTTTTGGTAACCAAAATTCTTCCATAAAAGCATTCGGGTTATTTTTCAAGTAAGGTCTGTACATGAATTCCGTTAGAAATTTTACGCGTGTATGCATAATTGCACGTGTAGGCTCTCTCTCTCCAGGCATCTTTTGCGCTTAAATAAACACTATTTGAATTGATGGCTCTAGTCTTATGCTTCATAGTGGGAGGCTAAATTTCTTAAGAAAATCGAATGCCTCGACGATTTTTAAATATGGTTGGCGATCTGGTTTTAACTGCAAGCAGCCTGAAATCTAGGGATATTTATCGCCAGATATGTGAAGTGTACGGTGACAATGCAATGATAAAATGGTCAAGTGCTTTAATATGTGAGATTGTTCAAGAAAGGAGCTGGGAAATCTCCACGACGAATCGCACTCTAGTCGTCCATCTGTTAAGTGATCACGATTTGGTGGAAACAGTTGAAACTCAAGTTTACACATCACCTCCTTTTTCTGAAGACTTTCCTGTGTAGTAAGCAGTTTAGAAAGCCAATGGAGAAATGACAATGACCATGCATAACTGGCTATCATCACAGGTGATGAGTTCTATGAGAATATCCAAAAGAATTATCCGGTAAGCATTTTAACCAACAAAGTAATAATGAAGAAAAATGGAGAACTGTATGTTTATTTAGAAAATAAATGTGCATGCATTCCCCCCCCCCCTGAAAATTCCTTGTTTGTCTCGTTTTTACTGATAAACGGACCTTAAAAATATACCCCCATATAGGCCTCGTATTTATAATTTCCTTAACGGAAAACTTAAGCTGTGTTTCCAGAAAGTTATATTCCTACGCGGATCATTCAAAACTTGTTTTATTTTGGCTGTCGTGTTCTTAAACACTTCCCTTACAAATTCGTTTGAAAAAAATTGCAAAAATCATCTTATTTTTTTTATTTTATTATTAAATGGAAGGAAGTGAAACAAAACAAAATATGTTGTTCTTAAGTTGAATTTTTAATTTTTCTTCGGGTGTAAAAGTACTTAGTTTTAATATAAGTTTACTATCCCGAGTTATATATCTCGGACAAATGGAAAAAAAGTCGAGTATTAGTCTTTGTGTGATAGTTTTTGAAAGAAGGGACAACACAAAGTCATACCTGACATTCTGTACACTGGTATCTGGTCTCTTTTCTTACTGGCTTACCTCTTGAATCTCTTTTACGGGAGCACAGAGTACACTGTCTTAAAAATAAGGGTATAAAATCGTCTTCAATAAGGCTACATACAAAAGAATCACTTCCACTATATTCAATGTTTACCTCTTCATTATTACTTTCTGAAAAATCATCGCTTTCGCTGTCTTGCATCATCATCATTGTTACTTTTTTTCAACGCAACTATCCATCTGTATACATTAATGGGGAAATAATAGGAATATAATAGAGAAAACACGTGACCAGCCCCGTTAAAAGAACCACGAAACCAACAAACCTAGGCAAACTGCCGAAGCTGAATATTTCCTTTCATTTCCTCCAGACCAAGTAAAACCGAGAAAAAATAAATCATACTAACCAATTCTGCTTCGCTCGAATTTTCTCGGGATAATTAACTGCAATATATACAAACTCGAGATAACTCGGGGTAATCAGACACGCGGTTAAAAATGGGATAATGATATTCCACTCTGTAAAGTTGTGAGCAAATTTTGCTGCCAGAAAGTTAGTCATTTTTAAGAAGTACGGATGTAAGGCATCACTCAAGAAAGTTTTAAATCTATTTTTTGGTTTGTAATGACAGCGTTTCTCAAACTGTGAGGCTCGTCCCCCTAAGGGGGAGTGATAAGGGAGGCGCGAGCTTTTTGAAAGTCGAAAATAAAAGATTTAAAATAAGTATTAATTTACTGAAAGAAAGTAAAACAAAATTCATTCTGACATAATAAAAATTAAATACACATTTGGCACTGATATAATACAGTAAAACCTGGTTTTGTGCATAAAAATAAAAAAACAAAATATTCGAAAATTTCATAAATTCTGACATATAACAAACAACTTCGTCGAAATACTGCAGAATTTTTTTATGCGGTAGAGAGAGGCCGTAAGAAAAAGCACACTTAGAAAATACGCGAAACATTTACAAAATGTATGAGATAGTACTTCCGTAGCAAAATAAATAATTTACACATGAAAACATTTTTAAAACATTTAGTTTCTCATTGTATACATGGAGAAAATTTCAAAATGCTCATACGTAATTCACTGCTACTCATCATAATCCAAAGCACTCGTCTTCTTTTGATGAATAAGTTCAAAACAGCTTTCTTCGCCTGAAAATACAATTTCAATTGATTTAATTTTTGACTCTATAAAGTAAGAGATAAGTTTTTACGATGAAAGTCGGTTGCTAAGTTGCTTGTAAATGTCGTGATAACCAGATATGGATGATCGAAATTCTTTTTGAAATTTCATTGGTATCTATATTAAGAAAATGCTTTTCCAATTTGTTGGAAAGTTGTATCCCTGCATATAATTTATCCGCTCTCAAAAAATCAAGTTGTTCTTGCTCGTCTTCATAATCTATCAAATTATTGGTAATGTCACTGTCATTGAAAATTTTGTGTTCAATCAAGCGCGGGCTGTTGGCGTATTGAGAGAAAGCAACCGAACGTACATTGTCGGGATACCGTTTATAAGAAATGAACAGAGCATCTTGAAGTGTATATATGTATATTGCAGTGGCATAACGCACACCCCCACCTCCTCCGGGGGGGGCAAGACTCTAGAGGGCCCAAAGCCTGACTAACGTCGCACGTATTATTTACCCAATTTATAAAATATTAAAAGCAAAAAAACCTGACTCTTTGCAGGGGGGTGCACTAACATTCTCCGTTACGCTACTGGTACATTGACAGAGAACATTACAGTGGCGCCAAGGAAGTTGAAATTCATATACCGCATAAAAAGATCCCACAGAAAAATCGCACAAAAATAAGATCGAATAAAAAAAAGTACCGCCCAAAATCAGGTTTTACTGTATACTTATAAATGTATTAGTACTTCACAATGTTTTTGATAATTAATTTATCAATATTAAATTAAAAACAAGTTTAATAATTACTAGTGTCTCTCATGGTCTTGCCATGTATAAAATTTAATACTTATCTTGAACGTTTGTACGGTTTATAATTAAAGTCGTATTGTAGCTTTAGCGTTAAAAAATATTTTTATTGCATTCAATGCTTTATTATTGTATGGGGGGGGGGGAGGTGATGAACATAATGATTGGAAATTGGGTCGCAAATATCGAAAGTTTGATAAGCACGGCGTTATGACACTGAAATAAAATACAAGAATTGTTGTTGAAATTAATGTAAAATAAATAGATGGCGCTGCAAGTCGTCTGAAAGTTATACTTTTTTTAGATTGTAGAATCAGTTATGTAATGTTCTTTGTGCTGTGTAGAGTCTTCTGTGTCGTCTAAAGAAATAAACCAAAATGTGTAAAAGATAAACTGCATTATTAGAATAATATAAACATATAATGGATATAATCGTCTAACTGATCAATGGAATTAAGGATTTAGTAATTATAACAATAGTTTCTAATTGGTCGACTATAAACGATAGATATAGAATGAATGTTTATCAATGTCGCACACCATGAGGACTATTGGCGACAAACCTTGTAACTTTGAACCACGATCAAATGACGAGATCGACACCTGAGTTGACCCCTCTCTGTCCTAACTTCCACATCCCACCAACGGGAGGGCACTAAGCCTGGACAAATTTAAGGAGTATCGGCCTCTACACGCCGAATCTTCTGTGGTATTTGGGCTCGAACTCATGAAATGCGGACCACAAATTCGGCAAAGACCACTAGGCTTCTGCGGCCTGCGATTTATATAAAAGAGAACATGAACTAAAATGTATTCTATTCATAACCAAATTGCAAACAAAAATTTTTAAAAAAATAGATGGTGAATTTTAAAATTTGTATACGGCAGAAAAAAGAAGGTAAATTGCTTGAATGTTAAAATGAAATGGTTTAAAATTTGTAAGGTGTTTTTTTTTTCTTTTTACAAGAAGATTTAATCTTTTCTTCAAAAATCCAATTCTTGGAATAGATGCACCATTTTCTTAAATTATTTTTAATGAAATTTATTTCGATCGCTATTTTTTTGTAGTTTTGTGTGCGTGTGGGAAGAAAACTATGAAAAACTAAAAATATTTCTTTTCTCTAAAACATGTGCATTCAAAAGTTTTTTAATTTTTTTTTTGAAAATATTAAACTTTAAAGATATGTTATTCCCGTAAAACGTGATGGTATTTATTAAAAGGGAGATTAATATCGATAAATGCATTGTTATTACACCTAATTCTCATGTATAAATGAAGGCAAATTATTCTATAGTTTAGTATGCAAATTTATTATGAAAATAGATCTTAAACGCCGAACATCATCATCAGTTCATATAAATATGCTTTGAAGAAGTTTCAGAAAAGCAAATGTGATCATGAAAGCAAGTTAAGCAAAAAATAAAATTGTTTTGTTCATCAATCATGCTTTGTCTTATTGCTTTCCAATTATTTCGAATAAATCCTTTGATCATATCGCCAATGCTAGTTAAAATAATCAATAATAAGATATTTATATATAAATGACCCTTAACTGGTAAGAAACACGTATTAGTGAAGCTCATTATATGCAGATTTTTATGTGCAAATGAATGAACCTTCAAAAAAGTTCACTAAAACTGCACGCAACGAGAAAATGTTTGTAAAAAAAAGTTTTTTTTTGTCTTAAAAAGTAAGGAAGCTGTACAGAAACCTGATTTTTAGAATAAGATATTCAATGTTAGAGGAATAATTTAAATATCTGAAAGTCAGGATCTTTTAGTAATAGCCTTCCTCAGATTTCAAAACAGATTAATTTAATCATACCAATTTGGTACCACACTAGAAATTTTTTTTATCGTTTTCCATAAAAAAAGATAGGAGAAAAGGGACTCGCACACTCACCCATCACGAGGTTTCCCAAACTATTAGACCTACATACCTGAAATTTGGCAGGGACGTTCCTTTTGTTGAGTAGAGATACGCTAAAAACGGGTTTATATAGCAGAATTTGACTCCCAATGAGGGTTATCGGGCTATTAAAGGCAAACACTTCTGTATTTAAACTCATTTTTAGATTTACAGACTAGAAATTTGATACGCACGTTCCTTTTGTTAGAGATCCGCTATGAACGGGCTTCGTGGAGTGAGTGAATTTTCACGTCGCACTGTTCAGCTACTCGAGGGTTTTTTTGGCGACGGACCTCGTCATTTGGAACCATGGTCAAGTGAGGAGGATGCCACCTGAGCTGGCATCACCCTCTCCTAACTATCACACCATATCACCGAAAGGACATTTAAGCTTTCGACAGATTTAACGTGCATCGCTCCCTTATACGGTTGGTCTTCAGCGGTACTAGACTTCAACTCATGACACTCCGAACTCATGGTGCGTTACCTTGATCACTAGGCTACTGCGGCCATGGTCTTTATGGAAACCAATTCCCAAGAGGAGTTGCGGGGTTGGAAAAGACAAAAATTCTCGTTTTTGAATTATGAGACCTATAGACTAGTACTTTGGCACGGATGCTCCTTTTGTTGATTAGCAGAAATCAGCTAGGAGCGAATTTTGTGAAAATAGACTCCCAAGGGAGATTGTGGGGCGCTATTGACAAAAATTCCTGTTTTTGAACTATTAGACCTACAGACTACAAATTTAACAAGCATCTTTATTTTGTTAAGTGAAGATCTAAAAAGAACGGAATTCCCGATTATCAACTCCCAAGGTGGAGGTAGGTTACAGGTGTGTTACAGATAAAAAAAAATACTTGTTTTGGAACTATTAGGCCTACAGATTTGAAATTTGGTGAACACTTTTATTTTATGGAGTATTGAGCAGCTAATAATAGGTTTTATGGAAATCGACGCTGGGGAAAGGCTACTGGATCATAAAAAAAACTTATACTTCCAGTTTAGAAATTCTCTTTTAAAATCAAGAGGCTAGAGCTATAAGAATATTTTGCCTTAGCTTAAAGATAGAACTTAGATATCCATAACTTTAAAACAATAAATAATCATACAACATTATGAAATACCCATCGAAGCGGGTAGGAAACGGCTTGTTTAAAATGCATGTAGATGAAAGTGGTTTTTGATTCATCCTTCAGCATTCCGGCACGTATTTAAATAACCTCAAAGTTAAATTTTAAAATAGAAATCTGTAGTTATTTTAGAATTGGAAGCTGTGTAAAAAACAGATTCTACTCTTTTACTAGTTGAATAATTACGAAGAAAGCATCTTATGTTTCAGAATTGTTGAAATATATAGAAGAAAAGTAAATTATTCACTTATCACGGAATCTCCGGGACTGTCGGAGCTACAGGTTTGAAATTTGACAAGCATGTTTCTTTTGTTAATGAGATCCGCTAACAATGGGATTTATGGAAATAGACCCCCAAAGGGAGTGGCGAGGGATTAAGGGAGCGTTTAAGGTAAAAAAAAATTCCCGTTTTGGAACCAACCTTGAAACTTGACTTGAAACTTGGTAAGCATGTTAATTTGTCGAGTAGAAATCTGTTAAGAATGTGTTTTACAGAAATCAACTCTCAAAAGGGGTTAAGAAACGTATAGACAAAAAGTTTTCCCATTTCTTAACTATTAGACCGACAGACCTGAAATTTGGTAAGCATGGGTCTTTTGATGAGTAGAGACCCGCGAAACATGGGGTTTACGAAAATCGACCCCAAGGGGGTTAAATGTTAAGAAAGGATAAATGATAAAAATTTCTTTTTCTTTTAACTATTAAACCAACAGAGCTGAAATTTGTTGAGCAGGTTTCTTTTAGTGAGTATAAATCCGATAAAAAAATGGGTTTTTTGCGAATATCTACTCTAAAGGGAGAGGAGGTACGTGAGCATAAAAGATAATAAAACTTTCACTTTTAAAATTCAAAATCTGTTCTTTTAAAATCAAGAGGTGAGAACGATAAGAATATTTTTCAAGTGAATGTAAAGCTTTGTGGCAGGAGAAAGATATTAATAACTTAGAAACACAGTATTTTTTTTTTCATACAACATCATGAAACACCCATAACGGCTAGTAAACTTATGAAAAATACTTCATAGTCGTAAATAAAAAGAATCTCTTTAATTCAAGAACTATTTAAACTTCACTGTGTTTAAATGATTAATGTTAATTTCACTGAAACTGTTAAATTCACATAATCTTTTAAATTTGACATCTGATATTGAAATATAGAACATTACTTTTAAAATATTGATAATTAATATCAAAGTTCTATTAGTAGAATAAAAGATATCACTCATCAATGCTTAATTGTTTTTAAAAATAGAATTTGAATATAAACAACCGATGGAATACTAGAAATTGGAATCTACGTATTTATGTAACTGCCCCCCCTCCGTAAAATCTGGTCTTATTTTACTGTACTTGAATAGTACATAGAGAATTCGAGAAGCTAGACACGTGTACAAGACAGATTAAAAATAAAAGCAATTCTTTTAATTTAACTTAAAAGCCTTCAGTATGAGTGGTGTAGCAGATGTAAGCCTGGATTTAAGCTAGACAAAACAATGGTTAGCTTAACTAAAGCGAGAAGCACAAACGCCAGTTACAATTAAATTAATCCGTGAACCAGCAAATTAACTTTAATACCAGATTAAATCCTCATTAGATACTAGATTGTGTAGTAATATATTCGCAGTTGAAGGAAGTGCAATTAAGCTCTCTAGCTCACAAGAATTATCACTCCTCCCGACTTCATCTAACGACACAAATATACATTAAACTGTTACTCGCCCGGTTCGTTGGGTATTTGATGACATTGCAGGACTATACATTCCTTTTAGGTTATTTTTTTAAAACAATCCTACCATTAAGTCTTCGATTGCATAGAAAAATATTCGGTACGTATTATCACAATCTATTGGCGACATTATATGAAACGAAGCAAATGGATGCAAATTCAGCGGATACGACACACAGGAAATTGGGGTTGGCAACTTGGCGAGGTATTAATAGAGTTGGCGATTGTAGCGATAGTACGTAAGTACCAAATATTCTTATGGCACTCGCCTTTTTGTTCAAAAAGGACAGGATTTGAGTTTCTAAAAAAGAAGTGTATTTGTCATCTACCTCCCTGAAGCCCAAACATAGTCAAATTTTTCATACACCATTGTTAACGGATATCTACTCATTAAAAGAAACATGCGTTTCAATTTTAAAGACTTTAAGTCTAACTGTCCAAAATCAGGAAATTTTTTTTATCTATAATACCCTCGTAACCCCCGCTAACCACTTTGGGAATTGATTTCCACAAAGCCCGTTCTTAGCAGATTCCTATTCAACAGAAAGATTGTGTTTGCCAGATTTAAAGTCTGCAAGTCTTACAGCAAGTGATTATCAATCCCTGTGCCGAGCCACTTTAATGTACCGCCAAATTCTCGAAGTGTACCGCCAAATTTTTTTTAAATTATTAATTATATTCTTAGAAAAAAATATAATTCGGAACAGAATCATTCAGCCGTTTTATAGAAATAAATTAAGGATATATTTAATTATCGTGGTATATTTATAATCATGGTATATTTAATTTATCCGTTAGTGGATATATGTAAATAAATTTGATTGGGGGGGGGCGGTTCGTAATCCGTTTGCGATAAAGCATATACATCTGAATATGAATTAAATTTGAATGAAGAGTAAAAACTAATCTCGCTCTGTAATAATCGAGATTTAATTTCAAACCATTAGGAAGAGTCAGTTGATTTCTTTTGGATTAATATTAGAGACGATTATCTCATAATAGCTAAAAAAACCTTTAAATATTGTTACAATGTTCTACAACTTATGTGTGTGATTTCTGATTTTCAGCATTAAGATATCCGACTACCCTAAAATTGTAAATTTTGCCAAAAATTTAATTTTATTTTATAGTCCATCTTATTGGCTTTCTAAAAAAAAGTTTATTATTTTCAGTTCACTAGAATAAAAAGTACAAGTGTTTTAGTAAAAGCAGATGCCATTACTTTAAGCAGATGTCATACTTTAAAACGTATTTTGCTCAAATTTTTTTTTTTTTTTTTTTTTTTTTTGAAAATGCTCAAACAGAGCCAGTGATTGTTCAAAAAGTTTTGAAAATAATTAACTGAAATTTTTTGTGCATGTTCTCCATAATAGTAGAAGTATTTTAACCTTCAGATTTATTAATCACCGTTTTATTACAAAATTTACAGCTCTTTTTCATCACTTTTTGTGGTATGGTTCAATCGATGCCCTTATCTTTTTTTCCATTTCTTCTGTACAGGCTTCACATCCGTTATGTCTTCTCTTTTCATTTTTTTCTTCATTTTTTTTTTCTTCCGTCTAACCAGATATTAAAAAATTTTGGCAGTTACCGAAATCCTCTTGCGCAATAACAAAACAAATAAATAAAATCAATCTATAGCTCTTTATGTGAATATAATCACTTTTTTTAATCAATTTCATATAATAACTAAGATAAAGGGCTCTAGTTTTTGTAAAAATTAAAATATCACTTATCCTGATGGTCATTACAAAAATGAATAATTTAGCAAAACATCAGAATTGAAAAATTGGAAATATGTTGGTAAACTTTTGGCACAGAATGGGCCCACTTATGTTATTTTTATTTATTTATTTATTTTTTTGTAATTTTTTACCCATTTTTTCCCATTATAGTAATAATAATTTCTTTTTCACTTCTTAATTTTAGCATATTTTTCTTAAAATGTACTAAACAAATCTAAAAACAACAAAAATGTCCCCATACCTCCATTTTTAAAAAAAAAAATTGTCGCAAGTAGTCGGATACCTTAACAAATATAAAGGTGAGAAAAAGACCAAGAATTTTAAAAGCAGATGACGAAATGAGAATGGCATTATCATTTTTACGACCAAATACAAACAGATATCAAAAATCCTTAAGCTCAAATTTCGCATTAAATTTTTCTTATAATTAATTCGTAATTAAGTACTCAAAATACATTTTGTTGTCTTTGTCACACATACTTTATTTAACATTGTAAACATGCATATTATTTTATTTAACATTGTATCATAAACTATTGTATATAATGTAGTGCAGGTAAGTCAAATTCTTTTAAACTTATTTTATTGTTAGTGTGCCGCCAAATTTTTAAATTGTTAAAAGTGTACCGCAACAAAAATAAGGTTGAGATTCTTTGTTTTATAGTTTAAAAACAGGATTTTTTGTCCAACACCTCCCTTGGGAGTCGATTTCTATAAAACCCGGTCTAATAATGCAAAAACGGTAATTTTTCCCCACAATGCCCCGACAAAATCACCCCCTCCCCATTGGGAGTCAATTTTCAAAAAACTCGTTCCAGGCGGATCTCTACTCATTAAAAGGAATATTCGTGTCATATATCAGTGCTGTAAGTCTACTAGTTTCGAAGATCTCGTAATGAGTATGTGGGATCCTCTTCTCTCCTGTGTATTATTTCGAACGATTAGAAAATACAGCACACAATTTCTTAGAATATTTATAGAATCGGAATGAAATATGGCCCCACACATGCTAAAAGAAAAGGAATAGATAGAACAATGTAAAATAACAAAAAGATAATTAACTCATACACGCAGAATGGAACCTTTTTGGCAATATGACCAAATCGACGTAATTATAAGATTGGTGTGTATGAAATGTCGGATTTTTAAATGCATACAGTAATACCCCGAACTTACGCGATAGATGGAACTGAGGAATAACCAAGAACCGAAAAATTAGGCGAATAAAATGAGCACCCACACTTTCAAGTTACATTTTTTAATGTTTTGGTACATTCGCGATATAACGCGCACACCCCCTATTTTACGAAGAAACCTTAAATATATATATGTGTGATGCTCTTATGTTTTTAAGCCAATTTTTCGCGGTATTGTTCCAAGCTGCAAAAAAATTAGTACACTTCTAGAACAACTCTTTTAAATTCATAAGGTGTGCCATTTCTTTTAAATAGACAGTATTTCGATACTGTAGATTTTTTTTTCTATTATCATCTCTATTTTAATTTTTAAAGCTTTCATTTTTACATTCAGCGTATAACGCGCGTCCGCATAAATTTCGATCTTATTTTTTGTGTCAAAAGTGCGCGTTATACGCAGGTTTTTACGGTAAGTCGAATTTTACGGTAAGTCGAGGTAGAATTTCGCATATAAATACATATAAATTGCTTTTATTTGGGACCAGAGACGGAAGAAAATAATGATTTTTAGAGATATAAATATTTAATAAAATCTTACATAACTCACATACAAAATCTTAGGCCGAAGTTATTTTGATGTAGAAGGTTTCAAAAAGTCTAATAAGTAGTCTGCCAGTTCAAAAGTTTTTTTTCTCCCGCAAAATTTCCGCGTAGTATGCCAATAATTTTTTATATATTCCTTGTTTTCTTGAAAAAAATACATTGTTTGAGTGTGTATTTCCTAAAATTTGTGTAACACTTTTACAATTAAATTAATTCTGAAGACTTTTGTCAAATTCCCAATCGTCATTCGATCTTCTGATTGAACGGGTCTAAACACTCAAGTTCTTCAATGTCTTGCTTTTGCTCATGCATTTCTATGAGGATTTCTATTTCTATTCTTCATTGGAGTCTATATTTTCTAAAATTTGTAACTTTTTCCCATTAATCTGAGGTCTGTCAAATTCCGAACCGTCATTCGATCTTCTGATTGAAGAACTTGAGTCTTTAGACCCAGTTCAATGTCTTGCTTTTTCTCATGCATTTCTACGAGCTCATCAATTATCAGCTCCTGATTGCGGGAATCCAGCAATTCTTAAATGCCATCACTGGCCACTTCTAAAATTAGTTGCCTAGCGAGATTGACAACTTGTTCAATCAAATTACCAATTTCATCAAGCTGGCAATAATTCCGCCTGAGTTTCAGTGATTGAAATAAATAAATAATAATAAAAGAGGATGAATCAACAAAATTTGAAAATCGTTTAACTCCGAATTCGCGTAAGTCAGGGTAGTCCAAGTCGAAGTATTACTGTACATAAAACTGCATAGATATTTTTTCTAAAGCTGTTTATTTAATCAAAATATGTGCAATTTACTTCAATATACTTTTGAAAACGAGATTTAAAAGCATAGATGCCTGTTTTAAAGAAACTGATCCTTACGATCAATAAAATCTGATGCGGAATTTTTCACTGTCCTCATTTTCCGACTATTTAGCCCGTAAATAACTCTAAATGTTTAAAGAAATTAAAGTCGGTTCACAAAAGATCCGTTAAATAAGCTGGTTGCTGCAGAATTTCATATTTTAATTCATTTAATTTCGCAATTGTTTGTACGACGAATGTGACCGAGCGTTCTCGTGGAGAAGTATGGGCTAAATTCATGTGACGTCATAATCACATGATAAATGATAACCACGTGTTTCTAGCCAATCAGTTCAAAAACTTATGTGATGTCATAGTCACACGATGCAATCATGTGTTAACTGCTAATCAGTCCATGCACTTCGTTGTTGCCAAATTTTGCTTTTGCAGAAACTCTTTAAAAAAGTACATACGTTTACAAATATTATATCTTAAGATTTTTTTTAATTTTAAAATGTTTTTGAAGAATTTTTTATAATATTTAACCATTAATCAGTTATGAAATTTGAAGTTTTTTCCCCAAGTTTTTCAAATAGAACAGCAAGTACAATTAATTTAATGTTTGTTTTGCTTTCAAAGGAAAACGCGCGTTTATCTTTATCATGTGACCGTCATGAATTGAGCCCATTGGGCCATGCTGATTATCAAGCGATGGGTGAATATTTTTTCATTTTTTTATGCATTCTATCACTGCATTGGAAGTTTAATAGATACAGTTAGATTCGTTTCCGCCAATACTTTTAAAGCATCATTTTTTTAGTTGTTTTGGTCATCAGCGCGGTTCATTTTGTTGAAAAATATAACCAAACCGAAATTTTTCAAACTAACGTTATTAATCAATATTCTTCCTGAAAGCTTGGTTTATATAGCGTGTAGCTTTTGAAGCCTTATTACCAAGTTTATAATATAAAATTACACAAATATCGGTAATTCATATCCTTATGAAATTCAAAAGAAATGTCAAAATGGAATACTTCTGAGGAAATAGGATTCTGGCACTAGACAATACGCCCATAAACGATGCTATGCCTAAAACAAAAACTTAACGAAAACAGGGAGACAAACATCCTCATGTTCAGAAAATCCGACATTATATATGCACCAACCTAATAATATACACTCATATATCCATCAATTAAGGATTATGAGCTCGAACTTATGACAAGCCAACCACGAGTCCGTTACTTTGACCACTAGGCTACCTCGACCACACCATCATCTTGGAATCATTGCCAAAGCCAGGAGATGACACTCTGCGCGATTCTAAGTTCCTCGAATACTTCTAGCTGATTACGTTAACATTCTAGACGGCCTGTAATTCTACCCCGTAAAAAACCATCCAAATTCGTTCTTTGTGTCATAACTAAGCGGTTATTGCACTGAAAATCTCATAAAGAACAATTTTTCTTCTTTGCCTGTATTCCTTGTATATCCCCTTCTTACATCCTCGTTATTGTAATATACTATCGGTGTCATCTGGTGGTTTCCTGCAATTTGCACATGGTTCTTGAAGATATGTGTAGTGATTTTAAGGGTGGTATATTTATTTTAGAGTTCAATTTTCGCGTGACTCTGAATTATCCTTAATCTATTGACATGAGTGTACTTTGAAGCTGATTTTCAATCGATAAAGTTACAATTGTTAACCGTTGAACACTACGAGGTCTTACCTCAAATAAGATCTTTTTATGTATATGTTACCGGCAAAGTATGAAATGCGGGCATTCTATAGAATGCCTAGGCATTCTATACAATGCCGGACGTTTTTCGGCAAAGTATGAAATATGAGATTGATTACATACTTTGCCTAGGCATTGTATAGAATGCCCAGGCATTCTATAGAATGCCTAAAGCTATTTAGGCAAAGTATGAAAAAGGTCATGATAAGGATATTATATCAATGACTTACATTCCTAAAAGTACAAATGGTTATTCTGACAAAATAATGAGACTGCCATTAAAAAAATTATTGTTAAATTGTGATTTCGCATATACTTGGTATTAAAATTCCTTCAGAAGTTCCAAGTTGATAGAAACCATCCTATTTCTCACTCATTACAAGTGCCAATATATTGGCATTCGGGGAAAAAATCAATGTTTTGTATTACAACACCTTTTTTTTAAAAATAATTTTCTGTTTTTTCTGGCAAATTTCACGTAGGTGGATGTACAGTTCAATATCATAACGAGTAATATTTTTGTATTTGGTTGAAAGTTCTTTCAGAATTCTATCACATCCCAAGAATCATGAAATTAATTTTGCTCTTGGCAAATTAAATTCCTAGAACATGCTCACATCGTCAAACTGGGTGTCAAAATTACTGGATGCAATTGGTATCGCTTACATGATGCCACACTAAAAAGGGATACCAGCCCCTGGAGAATGTACTAGGTCTGAAAATGGTAAAAATATGAATCTGGAGCCCCATTATGAAAAAAAAGAATCCGTGACGTAATACTGTATAGCAGTTCTTCCCAACAGTTTTCTCTTCCGGACCAGTCAACGTTTGATAATTTTACGGCAGCCCGCTGAGGATGGGACGTTGATTATTTATATTTTAAATTGTTTTGATTTTATAATTTAATTGTATTTAAACATGCCTTCAGAGTAAAATTCAGTTGCACCAAAAAATAATTATAAAATGATTTCACATAAAATACAAAGCGATTTCCATGGAAAGTCACACAAACACGAAAAAAATACACCCCAGTAAATATAATGGAAATAATTTAATGCTCCTTGAGTGACCTGATACCTTTTGATCCACGGAAAAAGGGTTGGGGACCACTGTTTTATGGTGCTGACGCTTTCTTTAACAGTTTAAATGAGTTTACTTTTATTTTCCGTAAACATCATATCATAGCTATTCAGCAAACAATATTTCTTGGGTGCCTCCTTAGTAGTCCTTTTGGCATTTTTTATATCAGTTATTAACTTCTAGTAAGTAATTTCAGTTAAGAAAAAACCTTTTTTTTTGGATCATCAACTCGAATTTTAGGCAACTAACCGTTGAATAGTTGTTTCATGTCTATGGACCATGGGTCGGTAACCCTTTAGCTGCTGCGTGTCAGATCAATCTACCAGTATGATTCAGCGAACCACACAGTAGAGCATTTGAAACAATTCAAAAATTTACAAATTTGTTGAGTTTTGCAAAGTGCCACTGAGAATTTTTCCGCGTGCCACATGTAGCACGTGTGACATAGGTTGCCGATCCTGCTTTAGACCATGTCTCATTCTCGAACACTATAACTTGCTTCTCCATTTTCAGGTAGCACAGGAAAAAACCAATTTTTTGTTGAACAAGTTTAAGTAAAATTAAGTATTTTGACATTTCCGAACAAACAGCAATGTACAACTAACAGATTCTGAGCCTGATACACTCGTTAAGTTTTATATCTTGCCAACTGACAATTTTCGAAATGAATCTGAGATGTATTTCATACTTTGCCAGTTTCTCATTAGGCATTCTATAGAATGCCTAGGCAATGTGTGAAATAGGAATCATTTCATACACTGCCGGCTAGATTTAGGCATTGTATAGAATACCTAGGCATTCTATAGAATGCCGGATTTCATACTTTGCCGGTAACATATATATATAATTGCTAAGAGCATTTTTCAAATTTAAGTAAAGCTCATTTTCAATCGGCTAAATTTCTAACACTTTTATTTAAATAATTTTAAAGAAGTCGTTTGAAATCTCTCCTGATTATTGCTTGATTACTGTTTTTGATTATTATCCACAGTAATCAAATATAGTCTTTAATTTCGGTGCTTAATTAGAGTTCAGAATTATATTTTTATACAGATATAGAAATTTAGATCTTAATTTTATTATCTGGTCGTCATCTTCCACAACTCTAGGGAACTGGTTTTCATCGCTCTAGCGCTCTTGCGAACAATTTTAATGTCACCATTAATGTAGGAATAATCCATTTCCCTGACATCCATCATCATTATGCTTATTACAGTTGATTAAGATTGATCAAATTTTGGAAAAAATAGCTCGTCAAATTATCAATGTTATTGAGAGAAACAGTTTCGAAATATGTATATTACTAGGATGTAAAATCTGATTCCTTTAAACGCTCTATCATGATAATACGAATAGATTAACGTTTTTCGATAACTTTATCATGCTTGTCTCCTGATGTACATGAAATAGGAAAAAAATTGCAACATTGTGACAGTTTTTGAAACTCCCTTTCTACATTTAGCAATGTTTCTTTTTCTGATTTTGGTTACGTATACCTGAAAATCTGTTATTTTTTACGTGTACTTTACCTTTCCTTTCAATATTTTTTAATGTAACTGCATCAATACAATTGGAATAATTTTAAATTTACTTTTAATAGACTCTTTCGCTGGTTTCTTACCACATGCGCACAAAAAATAAATAAATAAATAACGCATTTAATCAGAAATTCCCGAAACTGTTTGGAAACTGCGAATATTTAGAGCAATAATTATGAATTTAGTTCTTGTTTTTAATAAAATAACATTTTGTCGTTTCAAGCCACTTTAAAAAATTAATAATGGAAATTATCTCTCGGTAAATTGTAACTATTCATGAAACCGCATTATTTATCATTTCGTATTGTAAAACGTTTAGTTCTATGTTTAAATTATATTTATTTTGAATTAATTTTTAATTGATTATTTAAATTACACTGTAGTTATAGATATTAAGTTGAAAAATTCTTTTTCTGATTATTATCGTCTGCTTTAATTTAATGTATAATTCATGAATCTAATTTATCTGATTGCTTGATTTGGCTGCTGATATATAATCGTTTGGTGTTGCAGTTTTGTTGCTTAAGTTGGTATCTCTTGTAATTATTCTAAATATGTTTTTTTTTCAGCTAAAAGAATAAGAATTATAATGCTTAATTGATGCTGGTAGAATTTAATGCGTACTTAATTTTTATATATTTTTTCTCAATAGAATAGTCATTTAACTGACTTACCATTTAATTTATTTGTATGCATTTTCAGACTGGAATAATGTAGATTATTATCAAGCAAAACATCTGTATCTGTAATAATTAAAATGTCGTCCTAAATAAGTTTAAATTTCAAAATTTAGAGAAAGGAAAATAAAAGATGAGTACATTGAAAATTGAGCATAATTCCTCAACAACAAATAAAAGCATTGCAAAGGAATTTTTAGGAATTGAAAAACCTGTTTTTGGATTGAAAACTAATATCCTAATCTAATCTTTATTTAATGTTTAATTAATTCTTAAACTCTTAAACTTTAAATTTCTCAGCAACTATGTAGAAAAATTTAAACATCTCAGTAGTACTCACCAGTGTTGTATGCAAATTTCTTTTATATAAAGGGGGGGGGGTATCCTAAAAAAACATAAGTAGTATCAAGACTTCGAGACGTAATCTCTATGCTAAAAATTAAAAATCTGTTTGTCTATGGGAAAGATTTAAGCCCCCAAAAACCAACCTTGTATATTACATGGGTGCTCACTTAAAATCGAGGTTCGGGTGGACTATAAGCTAAAAAAAATGTATTAAAAAATTCCTATTTATAAATATTTTTCTATTTTATTCTTGTATTAAAAAATAATAGAATATGTCCTTTCTTTCTACCAGAAAAAGAAATAAATTAGAAAGCAAGCCTATAAAATATTGACACAAACTTTTTACTTCTTTGTAAAGGTATAAACAAGATATCAATCATTGGCATGGCCAAGTAATTTTAGCGCGTTTTTCACATGTTGTATTTTACAATAATGCAACTAATGAACTTTTTACTAACAGAAAGTAGTGTGTGTACTGTACCACTCCTCTAAATGTACTACGTTCTTTTCCTTCCCATTTTCAGGTTTCAGAAAAAACTTTTCTCACTATTAGTTTTCACAAAAAAAATTTCACACTTTTAGTTTTAAAAAAACTATTTACACTTTACACTATATATCTTATCCACTTTACTGTTTAAAAAAAGAATTAAATTAAAAAAGTAAAATCAGAACTTTTTTTGTAAAGATTTCCTCATTTTTGTGAAGATTTCCTCCAAAGTCCAGGTAGATTTTTTAAAAAAAACTTTTTGCAAGCAATAAATTTACTAGGTAAAATTTGGGGAAATTTTGTTATAAACTAGCGAAATTCAGGAAAATTTGTAGGAAAATTCGGGAAAACTATGGGGAAATTTAAATATGATTGGGCTCATCTAGGGCACAAAAGCGACCAAATTCCGAAACCCCGAGGTCAATTAGTTGTTTATTGGCTGAGAAAAAGGTACGACAAAATATGGAACGAAGACGAAGACGAAATTTGCGTCCTAATAGCGCTTTTGTTCCACTACGTGAAAAACGCGCTAAAAAACAGTAAAATGTCTGTACAAAAACGGTCATTTCAGCAGACAAATAAGTTGTATCGGGTTCTTTTCGGGTTTCCACTAATCCTCTCGGGGAAAATACTCTTTTTAACTATGATATTAGTTTAAGAACCGCTTTCCGTGGAGATGACTTGGTTTTACTCAAATGCGACTTCTTCTTAAGTACCAGTCGTTGAGTAGGTGGGGTAATGTTTAAGAGTGGATCGTGTAAGCTAAAATTCGAGTGTTAACGGCTGATGATCGCGTATCGTAAGATTTTACTAGAAAAATAATCTACGGGAACAGTGGAAGATATCCACCTTACAGCAGCTGAACGAGCTAGTAGGTAGAAAGCAGGATCATAACCACAGACTTAAGGTATCGACTACTTGCGACAACTTTTTTTAAATGAAGCTATGGTGATTTTTTTTAGGACATTTTAAGAAAAATATGCTAAAATTAAGAAGAGAAAAAGAAATGATCATTTCTAAAATGGATAAAAATTTACAAAAAATAACATAAACAGGGCCCCATTCTGTACCAAAAGTTTATAAACAAATTTTCAATTCTGATGTGATACTATGTTATTCATTTTCTAAATGACCTTCAGGATAAGAGGGATTTTAATTTTTACAAAAACTAGAGTACTTTATCTTAGCTATTATTTGAAATTGCTTAAGAAAATAGTGATTATTTTAACATAAAGGACTGTAAATTTTGTAATAAAACAGTGATTGATAAAGCTGAAGATTAAAACACTTCTACTATTATAAAGAACATACAAAAAAAATCTCAGTTAATTATTTTCAAAACTTTTTGAGCAATCACTGGTCCCGTTTGAGCATTTTCAAAAAAATACATTTCGAGTAAAACGCGTTTTAAAGTATTACATCTTACTTAAAGTAATGGCATCTGCTTTTACTAAAACACTTGTAGGTTTTGCTCTAGTGGACGGAAAATAATAAACTTGGTATCTTTACAAAGCTAATAAGATCGCCTATAAAATAAAATCATAAAAGGATTTGTCAATTTTGGCAAAATTCGCAATTTTAGGGTAGCCAATACCTTAAACCAGATAAGGCCTTCCATGTATTTGATATATAACTTCGGGTTAAGGTTTCTGATTACTCGACAGGCTTAGCTATTAAAGTGCACAATTTCTATAGTATTGAAGTTGAATAAAATTAGTGACACTAATATCATGCTGTTTCTTCTTCGATCACTCTCACATCCGCGATGTTCGCGTCGCGACAAAGTGACTTTTTTGGTGTTTAAATTTTTATATAGAAATAGGTTGTACTAACCGTTATCAGTGGCGCATACAAGGGAGAAGTCCTGGGGGTCCAGACTCCTCCAAAAGCCCTTGATTTTTTTTCAATTGATTATAATTCTATGTATATAGTACGTAGAAATTAATTATTTGTTTCAATAGTTAATTTTATTAATTAACGCTAATTATTCCTTCATTAATTAATTTTTTACTGTTTTTTGTTCCCAAAGATTGACAAGATTAAAAGAATATGTTAGGAGGCGTATCGAAGCATGGTACGAGAACAGTGAACTTCCGACCTTGGACCCCCTCCTTGAAAAATTACTGTGTGCACTATTTATCGTTACCAACCAGCTTCATTGGGTATTTCCTGATGTATGAATGTACACTGTTTATGTAAATTATTGACATCTAAGACCTATCATTAAACGTTTGATTAGATTGAAAAATATTCTTCAGCCCTCAGCTCTTGATTGAAAAGGGACAGGATTTGGATTTCTAAAACTGAGAGTCAATTTCCGTAAGACCCATTTTTAGCAAATTTCAGCTCAACGAAAGAAACATGCATACCAAATTTCAGTACTGTAGATCTAGTAGCTCGAAAACGGGATTTTTTTTTATCAAAACACCCCAGTAACTCCCCGTGAATTCACAAAGGAGTCTATTCACGCAAAACTAATTCTTAACGAATCTCTACTCAACAAAAGAAACATGCTTACCAAATTTCAAGCTTGTTGGGGTATAATAGCTGAAAAACGAGAATATTTATCTTTTTCGCCGCTTAAACCCTCGCAACTCCTTTCGGTGTCAATTTTCGCAAAAAAAACCACCTTCTTAGTGGATCTCTACTCCAAGAAAGGAACATGTCTACGAAATTTTAACTCTGTGGGTTAAAAGTTCCTGAGATATCGTGATGAATGGGTGAGTAAGTGAGTGGGTCGCGTTTCTCCTTCAAAACGTGTATTGAAAGAAATATTTTAATAAAGTTTAATTTATGCTTTATTAAGACATTTATAGTTCAACCCACAATATAAGTACAGGCATTATTGTTCATTAATTTCAATTTATTTTGATGTAAGCCCGGAATCCCTTTCAACTCGAATTACATAGACTCTATAGCAACGTTTAATTATTCCACAAACCTTCTTTGTTCCTGGTACACGCATCTTGTTTCGCACATAATTTCATTCTCTGTAAATTCGCAATTATCTCTCTTTGGAAGAAGCAACTTAAATGCACTTTTTGTTCTTAGCAGCGCATATTCTAATTATGCACTTAATTTGATTCTCAAGTCCACGAATAACTATTTCGACGACCTGAAGAGGCAATTTGAATGCATTTTTCAGAACCTTTGTTCTTGTTATGCGCTTTATAGATATGCGCATAATTTTTTTCGCGACGAATTATCTAGACGCATTCATTTTATTCTAGTGTCTTTTAATATTGGTTGCTTTTAATTATTATTTAAGGAAAATATTTGTAAAAATAAGAAATCCAGAATGTGATTTTTCATATAAAGTAATAACCGAATCCTGTTTACACACAAGTGCCGAAAAGATTTTAGCACATTAAAATGAATATAAAAGTCTAAAAGATCTATCCTGACAAATGCATCAGAGACTTGGCCATTGCTTTTACGTGATGAGAAAGCTTTGGGAATTTTCCAGAGAAAGATCTTACACTGCATTTTTGGTGGGATCCAAGTGAATGGATCATGGAGAAGAAAATTTAACTTAGAACTCTACAAAATTCGCCAACAACCTGCAAAATTTTTCAAATTACAGAGACTTAAATGGGCTGGTCATCTGGCTAGAATGAATGACGATCGTTGCTGCAAGAAAATCATTCCTGTAAAGTTCATGGGAAATAGACCTCAGGGCAGACCCCCGTTAAGATGGATTGACTGTGCCAAAAAAAGACCTAAATATTTTAAAGGTCAAAAACTGGAAAACATTTGCGAAAAGCAGAGATGCCTGGTGAAAATTTCTGGAGAAGGCCAGGGCGCACCCGGGGCTGTCAAGCCATTGAAGAAGAAGAAAATTAATATAATTTTATCAAGTTATTAAAAGTTATTAAAATTAGATCATTGTTTATTAGTTTATTGCAGACTTGTAATTAATTTTTAATAATAATGAATCACCGTTAAATATAAATTAAAGTATGTCCCTCAACAGTCATTCAATGACTGCAGTAGCCTAGTGGTTAAGGTCCCGAACTCTTGGCTGGCGTTTCATGAGTTCCAGCCCTATTATCATTGAAGACTCGTCGTGTACAGAGGCTGATGATCATTAAATCTGAAGGCTAAATCCTCTTGTTGGTGTGGTATAGTAGTTTGGAGAGAGGGGGTGTTAGCTCAGGTGTCCATCACTTGACCAAGGGGGAGAATTACGAGGTTCGTCGTCAGTAGCCTTAGGGTTGCCTTATAGGGTGACGTTAATTAACCTTTACTCAATAATCATTCAACAAATCATTACTTTGCTCTTCACTGAGTTAGAATGAAAATATTTAATCAAGCGTAAATGTAATTCAAGATTTAAATTTTTTCAACGCTCCTGGAAGGACATACTGTCTTAAGTTTAGATTTTGGAATAACATCTATTAACAGGTATGATAGAAAGTTTAAAATTATTTTTAAAAGCATTTGAATTTTTTTTAACAAAGAAAGAACTTGTTTTGTGATAATAGATTTCTAAACTTTAACAAAGTTTAACATAAAACACAATTGACACCCCCAAATTTATAGTGTCATTCAAATCTTATTTATCCCTATATATCTATGAACCTTTTACATATAATAAATAAATAATATTGTTAATGCATTTATAAAAAAAAATTAATTTTTAAATAATACGCTAATTCCACATTCACTTGGCGATGTAAGAAAATGACGCATTTTCCTCAGAAAAAAAAAGAGCCAAATAGAAAATACGTCCTCTGTTTCAATGAACATAAGAGAACAAAAATTGCGATCTCGCCAAATATCTAAAAAAAGATATATTTAATTTAATCTTAAAAGATTTTTTTTTTCCTATTTATAAAAAAAAAATGCTCACAATACAAAATTAAAACCCATTAAATCTTTTAAAAAATAAATCTTACAATACTTTAAAAGAAAAAAACTTTTAAAATGGTAGTAGCATAACGTATATAAGAGTAAAAAAATCCTAATTATACATATAATGGAAGCAAAGTTCAGCAAACAGAAAAATATCTAATTCATTACACAACCCCTCCGAATAATAGAACTAAAAACTATTTCAAAATTCAAAAGAATTAACATATAGAGCATGGCTTGGATCTCTCCAAAAAAAATTGGCCAACTTCCTGCTTCCATTCGGTTCCGCTCCGCCGCTTCGAAGATGGGACAATCAAAACACGTGCCGAAGTAACGGGATTTCAATGGATTTGTTTGTCTCTTAACCTGAAACGTAGCATGCTAATGAAGTAAACGGGTTGAGACGGAGAAAAGAATGCTTTATCCCAATCTGTAGGGTTAATTACATTCGGTTTGATGATGAGTGGATTTTTTTTATCCGTTATCACATTAAGACTGGGTTAATTACATGGTAACGTTGATTTTGATGGATTTTTTCTATTTCGGCATTGTTTTGGATTTGATGCAGTAATTGATGGATGAAATTTTTATAAAGAAGCTTGAATTCTTTTAAAAAACAAGCGATGAAGTATGGCTACTAAAGATGACCTCATTTTTAAAATCCTGGAATAAACTCATTGTTTCAGTTGTGAAGAAGGACTTCTCCGTGTTGATAACGTTTAAAAATTGTATTCTGACTCTTTGGATGTGACTTGCACTAAATTAGCTTACCAATAAATTAATCAATGTAATTTAATGAATGTAGATTGATCAATTTATAACATAGACTATAGAACATGCTTGGCTAAAGTGCGGCCAAATACAAATTATGAAAATATTTCAATTTACACATTTTTATTAAAAAAAATAAATGTATGCCACAAAATACGCGAAATATGCTGTATTAATTTTCGTTTTAACTGATGAGTTTGAAAGAGATTTCAAGATTTTCGAAAAAAACGAAGAGTATTTTAACATATTTTCTACCCGTTTTCTCTAGAAATTCATAAATTACCTTTAAATCTTCAAATGGAATGCATTGAACTGAAAAGTGACATTCAACTGAAAAAAAATTTGGGAATGTTTCTATCCTGGAGTTTTATAAAGATTACCTACCAGGGCCGGACCGTGACCTTTGGGGGCCCTGGGCTAATATATCTGTGGGCCCTAATTATTAAAAATTTGCCATTTTCCTAAAAAAAATTTTGTGGGGAAAAATTTTAAATATACGAAACTCTCTCTTAAGGGTTTTTTTTTATTTCAAACAATTTAAATTCGTTATAAACAATAACATAACTTACAAAAAAAAATTTCTACACTTTTGTGCAGCAAATTCTTTTATTTGCTCTTCACATTTTAAGTCTTTAGTGAGATCAGTATTAATAGAAGGAAGTGATAAATAAGTAAGTCTATTATTTGTCATTGTTGTCCTATATTTTTTCGGACATTTTAGAGAATGCACGCTCCACTTCTCTAGTAATAGAAGTGTTATAAAAATCTTTAAAACGGTATACAAATTTGGAAAAACGTCAACAGGTTTCTTTTCAAAAATTAAATTTAACATATCACTACAAGTATAAGACAGCTCATTTTTTTTAGATAAGTTCTGATTTGAACACCTTCATTTACTAAATGCTAGTCTACGTCATCTGAATACGGAGTACACTCTCCAGGTCGCACGACTAAGGAAATTCATTTGGGGATGAGATTTTCTGTAATAGTAGTACTCCTTTTAGGGTGTTCAACCGTCAATATAATAGCACCGAATAGACAGTCAGTTCCGAGAAAACATGCTTCGAAATTCATACTTAGCTTTTATACAATAAATTTTTTTTTAGCTCCAGCGATGCAGTGACATAGGTGGCAGTGCACCTGCATTCCGCGCGGTCTGTCAGGGTTTGAGTCACGCGGTCGATTTTCTTTGTTTTTTCAATTCATTTAATTATTTTTACGATTAAATAAATTCATTTAAAAAGCTCATTAAATATTTATGTAATTATTTTATATTTTAAAATTAAAATAATTGCTATAATTATATAAATATTTATATTATATTTATAAATATATTATAATATTAATTTATATTATAATATTAATTATTATAGCATTATTAATAAATAATATTTATTATAAAATATATTATATTCAATGATGTTTATGTAAGTATTTTGTATTTAAAAAGTAAAATAATTACAAATATTTTATAATTAGATGAAAAATAGTTTTATAATATGTAAAATTGTTTATAATATTTTATTATTACAATGATTTTAGAATTATAAAAAATTTGAAAGAAAAATTATTTAATTGTAAAAATTATTAAATGAATTGACAAAAAAGCAAGTCTACCGCGTGACTGAACCCTGACCGATCGCAAAAAATGCAGGTACTCTATCATCTATGCCACTGCATCGCTAGAAATGATTAAAACTTAATTGTATAAAATGAGTTGTATAATATGAATTTCTAATGCTATTTTCTCCAAATTGACTGCCCATTCGGCACTATTACATTTAGGGTTGAACATCCTAAAGCAGGGGTCTTCAAACTGTGTTCCACGGAACCCTGGAGTTCCACAAGGCATTCTCAGGTGTTCCACGAGTCACAATAAGAAATCTAGAAGAAATAAATATGTATGCAAAATGGATTCACGTTCTCTACGAAGTTAATAAGTTACAAGTATCACCCTCCCCTTATTAATTAAAACTGAAAATTTTATTTATATATAACTTTATTTTGCAACACTTTTTAAACTTTTATTATAAAATAATAAAACATTTAAACTTTATATATATTTATATACTTTCTACAAGATTGTAAATATTCTATTGCTTACTATCAAGGGTTCCACGAGATAATTTTATACTCGTTAGTTAGCATATCTTGCAAAATAAATAGTTTTCTAATGGAAAATGCACCTTTTTACATTTGAGGAAAACAGCGCATATAATGAAATAAAGGGAACAACATAGCAACAGAGTTGATGTAAAAATCTAAATTTAAGCAAGAACAGCTTCTAAATGTTAGGTTCCATATTCATGTGTAAAATACACGGGATTTCACACACAGCTATAAACATTTTATAACCATTCAGAATATTGTGCATAAGTGAATATATTTCTCTCAAGTGGCTAAAAAAACAAAGTATAAAAGCAAATTAAACTCAGAATAAGTATTGTGATTGCACTTAATCTCAACAGATCTAGACTTCGACCGTCTGAAAAAAAAGGAAGCACATATCTCAGTTACTAAATATAATGCATGGATAGGTGACACTTGCATGAGTAATTTATTTTTACAAAATTAGATTATAATTTTTTTAATAATAAATGAGCAAATACTTTTTTTAAATTGCTTTTACATGAAGTGCCTGTAACATGTTGATTACTTAAAATATTACTTTGAGACATTTTCTTCGACGTACGTGTTTGGAATTGGGTTCCTTGAAAACGTTTTCTAGTTCAAGTTGTTCCACAAAAGCACTTTCAAGTTCCAGGGTCTACACGAGAGCACCTTCAAGGTCTAGGGGTTCCATGAGTTGAAAAAGTTTGAAGACCAACTGTCTTAA